>BQNB010112517.1:0-17627 GCA_026074375.1 Tanacetum coccineum | reverse complement strand
GCTTCTCCGCTTCTTTGTGCGTTCAATGGAGCTACCGAGAACTTTTGATAGGATGATGTCAAGATTAAAAGTATTAATTTAAAAGTACTAAAACAAAATTTTTGTTTTAGATACAGCAAATATGAATAGTATGCTAACTCATGAAAACCGCATATCTCTCATATGGGCTGTTAATGGAGCGCGTGTGGTTTACTGGCACATTAATAAGAGAACATAAGTGAGAGGTGATGTGGGACTTGTGATTCTTGAGCTGACTCGAGCCGAAGACCACGCGGGTTTTTTGCATGGTTAAATTTACCATCTTATTCATGATCCTCGGCATCCTAGTCATGAATAGTAGATGAGCATATTCAAGATTAACATGCCTGATGAGGTGTCATTTTATACACTTTTTCGGGGTCGTTTAACCCCCAAAATTATGTGTTTATGCCCAAAATAGGTACTTAATTATTCCTTTTGAGGTATTTCTCATTTGGGCAAGACCATTAGGAAGAGTTTCACAGTGATTGGCTAATTTTAGAGAAGAATATACGAACAGAATAACAGACGACGTCCAAGGACTCTGTAGATTTGTACTCATAGAGCCCGAAGACTAACTTATCACAAATATTTACGACACCGTAACACACCCATAATGTAACGGCGTCACGAAAACATTTCGAGAAGGCGTCAGCCCGCAACTGAATCACAAGCAGATCTAGAAGATTCTACTTACGGGATGCGTCACGCCTAAAACGCAGGAAGCATCACTTCATTTTTTGTTACTATATACAAACCTGAATTTTAGGGTTTTGAGTGTGAACTTTACGATTAAAAAGAGCGTACGGAACCCATTAGTTCGTTTAGCAGTTGTAGGAGACAGTTAAGGGCTAAAAAACTTATTGTTAGTTATTCCAATCATGTTTTAATCAAGTAGGTTTACTTAATCATTCAAATATATTACTTGTTGTGTGATATTTAAGTTATTGTTATATCTTTAAAATGCTTGGCTAAACAATATTATTGTGTTTGTTTTGATTGTATGAACTAGAATGGAGATTTTTTTGATTTTGCTTCTTGTGATGGTTTTGTGCCATGTTAGGTCTTTAGAAAACTAGCTTTTGTTTGTATCGTTGTTGAGAAATGTTCTAGGAAAAAATATGCCATTGTGTAGAAAGGTTACCATCTGGTAAACAGCTTCTATAATACCTTGCCCTCTAATATGGTTGATCCACTATTAATATATTTCACATGCACTTAGTGTACTCTTAGGGGCCTTGTATTAGTCTTCATACTACCTTATAGGTGCGTTGCTCTAACAGGATACTAAGTAGATGGCGAGTTCGTGTAATTCGTTCATGATTTAGGAAATAGTTACATAGATCATCACAAGTGTGACAAGGCAACAACACTAGGAGAAGCAATCTAAGGAGTAATACATGATTAAATGAACACAATCTTTTATCTTATTGTTATCACCAGTAGCGTATTTGTTATTTAGTTTAAATAGCTAAAACCAAATCTCCTTCCAATTATATGATTTTACTGCTTTCCATAAAATACAAAAATACAAAAATAATCTTTCCTCAACCCTTAGAATTCTGTTAGATCGTGATCAAGCCTTCCCAACCTATTCCTCGAGTGAACGATAAATGTTAGGAATTATTGTAAACAGACTTAAGTTTGGTAGTTACAGACTTAAGTCTGGTAGACATAGTTAAGTCTGCCAGTACTAAGTTAAGTCTGGCAGTACTATAGTTAGTACCGATCTTGTTTAGTTAGGTCTATTTATGTAACAAAATAGTGATAATAGTTATCTTAGAGATATCTTAGGAGATATCTTAGGAAAGGATATGCATTATCCTTTCACACGTTTGTAAAGCCCATTAGGGTTTCCTTGGTGTATAAAAGGAACCCTACGACACAATGTTTAGTATGAGATTGAAATAGTATTCTAATAGAAATTAATAGCAAATAGCAAAGTTTTACATTGTGTTCTTCTTAGTACTTGTGTTAAGATTCCGCATTAGCACATAGTATTCATAGTCATTGTCTCTCATATAGTTGATTTGGATTTATTCAAGTTAGCTATTGTCTTACAAAAGGCTAAAACAGATCCAAGACTTTGGACCAACAGTGACCTCCCTTAGGGGGAGATTGTTAGGATTATGAAAATCCATGTAAAATACTCGGTCACCCCGTGTAATGTCTAGCATAGGTTAGCTCGTAGCTTTAATATTAATCGTCTAATTACCGTATGACTTATAATGTTGGGCCGGGTCTTTACCCACATGTTAGCCCACTCCATAGCCCACTTAGGGGCACAAAACACTTGTATTTATACCCCCTTTCCAGCCATGGGAAGGGGTTGGTTGTTCAATATATGATAAACACACATAAGGTGTAGTTTCTCTCACTAGAACTCACTTTCTCTCTCTAAGATAAATTAGCCCCCTAGATCATTCATTGTGTTATGATATCTAATATACTACACTGTTGAGTAATCTTTATTTAAAGACTCAACTAACTCCACAACAAGTGGACTTATAATTAAATGAATGCAGCACGGGCCTTTGACATGGCCTACAATTTAGACTGCTTTTTATGAGTCTAATGCAATGTATCCATAGATGCATACATTACATTCGATCAGGGGGCTTGATGACGTACCCTCCCCTCTGGCTCAAAGGCCTCCCCTTCGAGCTTGAATGGGATCTTCTCCTAATTGTATTTTGAAACCTTCGAATAGTTTCGAATGGCGTAAAACTATCTTCGAGACAGTTACCAGTATGGGAATCCGCCACGCGAAGGCCCCAAACCCTTTGCGGTAAGGCCTTCAATGAAACTATGGCAGAGGTCAGACTTGTTTAAGTCAAACACCCATGATCTCCCTCTCCACCAAAGATTTCCCGCCAAGGTAGAGAACGTGGTATACAGTTCCTGCAATCACCCCTCAAAACGTAAGACACCCCCACGATTACCGGCTTTTGTGCTAGGCCTCATCCCATCCTATTTCTACACATATAAATAGATGGAAAGGTCTCCAGGTATGACCAAGACTTTCACCCACTCATACATACTTGCATACTACTTTACATCATAAAAACACATACTTACTCTCACGCCGGAGGTAATTCGTAGGGACACCCCCTGCGCCTCACTTAACGTAGTGTTTCTATTTGTGTTGACACAGGTTATCCAAGACTTGGCAATCCTTCAAGCACCCCAAGAACTCTTCGATCTCATCGAAGCCTGATCGTGTCCATATTTGCACAATCACTACACATTTGGCTCATATTATGGCAACTCATATGAATCAAACTTTTTTATGAAGATAATTTTAGTGGTAAGTATATATAGACGATCACCATTCAATTCATTCACTCCAGTACCAGGTAACATCATCCGCTATGGTATATCCATATTTTTGCTTATATACACGATATTCATAAAACATTTGTTTTTTACTTTTATATGCATTCTATTTATTGTCAGGTTCCTTAGTTTCTGATTTAGAATAATTTTTACAGATAAAGGGTATCATCGAGGAGGTTTTTTAAGATATCAAAGGTTGCTAAAGGGTTGGATCGGCTCATAGCTTTATTCATAATTTCTAAGAGTAGTTTGGTTGGCAAATCAACATCTTTTTGGCATTTCTTATCATATTAAAAAAAGGTATGCTTCCTTTTCTCAAAACCCTAATGAGACTGTGTTATTTTTTATGTATGCATATGTTGGTTTATTTTTTTACAGGTTCATCATCTTCTTTGTTTTATTTAAAGGTATATGTTTTTTCTTAAAACCCTAATGAAATTGTGTTATTTTTTTGATTTTGTGTATGTGTATGTTTGTTTTGTTGCTAGATATTGTATATAAATGCAGGAAAGCCTCCAAATTTCTGGAAGCATGCATCCAGGGAATTAAGGTGTGTTATCTATGAACTATGATACTAAGAGCATACACTATAGTGGTTTGTGAAAAGGTTTATAAATTCATGAAGAGGTCTAAAAACTTGTAAACCATAGTAAATATCCATTTCAAGCTTGTGTGGCATGAAGAGGTCTAGGATATTGAACCTTTTCATAATTTAATGCACTTGAATTATGTGAGGTGTTTATAAAACTTGAAAAGGTTTATACATAGTGAGGATAGGTTTATAAAACAAAAAGGTTTATAAATTAATGCCATAACACAATTATAAACCTTTAGAAAGGTTTACCATAGTGGATGCCCTAAACATATATTTTTATAGATGATTTTATGTTTATGCATGCACATCCATTTAATTTAATGTTGATAATATACTTTCTGGTCTGATTTGTGCATTTTCTATTACGAATCTTTAGCACCCGCAAGGAGGTTGAGTTAGACATAAAAGCCTTAAATGATTGACTCGACACTGACCACAATGGCTTAGTGAAAGTCAAACAAAGTATTATTGAATAATTAGCAGTCTGCAAGGTTGACCAACTTTCTATTTAGTATTACTATTTTATTGGAAAGTAACTAACTGAATTCTTGGACTGCAGCTCAAACCAAATGCCAAGAGCCTGGTATTATTCTTTGTTGGCCCGCCAAGAGTCGGGAAAATATCTTTAGCATCATTTACATATGCTAACTTGGGTAGCAAGTTTATACGGATTTCCCTTGATGGTCCGAAGGACGAGGCTGGTATTATAGGGCACATGAGGACACACATTAGAAGATGCTGGGCTGCTTTATTGATGGATTAAAGGTGAGCTTGGATGTTATAGAATTTTCTAAAATATTTGTGTTTAGTATCCTAATGTAGGATTCATTTAGCCAATATTAGGTATGCGTGTAGATAGTGGCAAAAGGAATGCTAGGGATTGAAACAATAGTGGTATAATGTTATATCTTATTGAGTAATGAAAGCTATTAATTTGCAATTTGCAATTAAAACTAAAACAATAACCATATTCATATCTGGCGAGTTAGATGCATATATCATATCATGCAGACGTATTGTGTAAACAAATATGATATAAACCTATTGTGCATAGAAACTGTTGTACAGTAAATACTATTCCTAGCAAATGTTAACCCAATGTGTAAGAATATGTTATGCATATCTATGTAATGTTGGCTTATTGCATAAAATCATTTTTTTATGCGACATTTAGTATTGGTTTTGGTCCTAAGAGTTGCATGGATTTGGGTATAACTAATTTTGTACGTTAGATACTGTTTCATTTGTTCTCATTATAGTTATACAGAATATTCTGTTGCTTACTCTACTTTTTCTATAGGTTGCAGGAATAAGGTTTATGTGGGAGAATATCATACAGTCAATTACAAAAGTTAGGTCAGGAGACAAGGGATAAAAGGTGTATCAAAGCGCTCTGTGTAAACTATATTTGTACGGTAGATATTATTCCTAGCAGATGTTGACCCAATGTGTAAGAATATGTTATGCATATCTATGTAATGTTGGTTTGTTGCATAAAAACAATGTTTTTTATGCGAGATTTAGTATTGGTTTTGGTCCTAAGAGCTGCATGGATTCGTGTATAACTAAATTTGTACGTTAGATACTGTTTCATTTCTTCTCATTATAGTTATACAGCGAGTATTTTGTTGCTTACTCTACTTTTTCTATAGGTTGTAGGCATAAGGTTTATGTGGGAGAATATCATACAGTCAATTACAAAAGTTAGATCAAGAGACAAGGGACTTGGTTGCATTCTTGCTCATACCATGGGGCTTGGTAAAACATTGCAGGTACTACTATGCATCTTCATATCTTCCATCAGTTATGTTCTGTGGTAATGTTAGTTTTTTGTTTGTTTAATTTTTCTTCTATAACATAACCCTGACGATCCCTACAAGTGTATTCTGACATGGATTTATCATTTATCAAGACTGAATCGAATTATTCAGTATTAGAGGAACAAATGATAGTTGTATGACTTTAAACATTTTCTTGCTATCGATATTGTTACTTATTATCTTTATTTTTATCATACCTAAACCTATGCAATCTTTAGATTGCCTCTTCAAAAAGATATATTTTCGGCTATAAACGTTATAGAAGAAAACAAGTATATTCTTATAGTATATTTATTTTGTAACAAAAACAGCCTTCTATAAATGAATTATCTGAATGCTAACATTCTGCAACATTACAATTCCAATAGATTCTAGATTTCAATGATCCCGATACTAAGTATTAGATATTCCTACTGAGCACAAGGGCCGATGGACTGGGAGTCAATCTCAATATAGTAGATATGTGCATTTTATACGATAGTGACTGGTAAATAACATCGTTCTGATTTGAATTTAATTTGATACTTTAATGTCAAGGTCACTAAAAAGAAAGCCGCATAATTGCAAATCTTAAGTCAAGACACTCCTAATTTTTTTACTTTCCATAAACAAATAAATAACTATAAATTTTATGTAGGGCATTAGGAAGACTAAAATAACAAGGTCTTGTTCGAATGCTTTTTAAAACAAAAATAGATGAAATAAGCTAGTCGAATGACCTATTAGCAAGCTCATCCGAATAATAAGCTATATTCCAATAATCCCAAAATAAGCTATATGAAAAGCTTATTTGAAAACTAAAACCAACAAGTATATTAAATAAGCTTATTTGAAATAAGCTATAGAAATAACTTATTTAAATATAAGCTTAAAAGATAAGATCAAAAAAATAAGCTAACAAGAGCTTATTTGGAAATAAGCTAGAAAAAAATAATAAGAAAAATAGAGGATTAGAGAAAGAAAATAAGCTAAGTGACACCAACTTTTGAAATAAACATCTTCATTAATAATAAGCAAATTCAATAAGCTAAAACAATAAGCTTTAAAAAGCTTTTACAAATACCTAAACAAGTACCATAAAATAAAGCACAACTAAACTAAACCATTGAAGAATTATGAAAAAAAGTATGTTATGCTGAGATTGAGATCCATTTATATACCCCAACAAGAGTGGGGGTAATTTAGTCATTTCGCGTCCTCCAGCTCAGCAAATTCATTAATAGCCAATCATTGTCTGACATTCTAGATGCCTCGGGATCCTTCCACTGACAGCTGCAATATTCATCACTTTGTCCACGTGTCAAGCTTTGATTGGCCAGCTGCCCTGCAACCTCGTACCTGCCACCAATCATAAGCCTCACCTCACCTTCCACCTCGTAACCAAATCTTTAGCCGCCACTCCACGTATCGCCACGTCTACACTATCATCCACGTGCACGGCACATGTTAGCCAACGTAGGCATATGAGAATATACAAAACTGGCCAAGGCCAGTTTCGAACTCGGGTCTCTCGGGTAAGAACGCAAAGGGGTCTCTCCTAACCAGCTGCGCTGGAGCAGCATTCTTGTATATATATGCATAGCATGTATAGATTAATCCGTTATTAAAGGCCCAAATCCATATTAATATATATAAAAAATTATGACCGTTCATTTAAGATTATTTGGAGATACAGGTTCCAAAAGGTGAGAAAGGTACCAACAGACTCGTAATTTTGTGCTCTTTTCAGTGGAGTGCTCAGGGATTTTTTATGACTTCGTTTGAATCTCGATCAATGTGAAAACGTTGTCGAGACTCACCCAAAAATCACCATTTTTTGCTTTGTTTTCATCTTTGTACCTGCATGACATATAACCCCACTCCAACATATTTGCAATATAATTACTCATAATTTTTTGGTTATTTTCCCAGGATAAAACGACGTGTTGTTTAAGCACCACATCAAATTCCTCCACACTAAGCCATTGCTGGTCCCACACACAATGTTTATTACACACGTTATGAAAGAAAATCTTTCAACCCCCCTTAACTAATAACCCCTCACATCAAACAAGAACAGATGAATATTCATCAAGGGGGTATAAGAAAAGTTATTTGTTTCAAAAATGCCATGTTGTAACCGTTTATTCATTAATAGATAAAATACTAAGTAAAAAATCCATTCAAATTGTATAAAAGGCTTTAAGAACGGGAGTTCGTCATCCTCGATTTTCATAATCCCCAAACCATGCTTAAAACGAAATCATAGCTAAATATAAAATTAGATGCTAACACTACTCATAAATGTTAATTGTGTAAGCGCAGCTACTTTTCGTTCCCTTATTCCTAATTCCTCTAAGGATTTTATTTGAAAAATATAAAGTGAAATAAGATCACTTATCTTAATAGATAATGGTCTTATTATTATAAAGGAGGCAGGTTTAAACCATAATTAGTCGCAAATCCTTTCCTAAAGAACCGATTTATTGAGAATAAGGTCCACATTAAGGTTCTAATTTTGTATGATTTAGGGGATATCATTTTTATTTCATCCAAAATAACTCAACTACGAGTCCAGAGACGGAGGCTTTATTTAGATATCCCCGGAGTCGAAATTTGGCTTTATTATTATTATTATTATTATTATTATTATTATTATTATTATTATTATTGCAACAGTATTAGTCCTTGGTCCTTTAAACAACTGAGACAAAGGGAGCGAACTGTCAGGAAATATTAGTCTTGTTTCGACCTCGGGACTTTTTGAATTCTGAGTCAACGGCAGCGAACCGTCAGGAAACAGTAAACTTTTATCAGTCTTGGATTATTATTATTATTATTACTTCCACCCTTTAAACATCCGAGTCAACGGGAGCGAATCCCAACCGTCAAGAAACAAAAGTCTTATTTCGCTTCGTTATTAATTTTATTATAGCCAAATTTCGAGTCATGTGGTCTTTTAACTTCCGAGTCAACGGGAACGAGCTGTCAGGAAACGGTAGCCTATTTTCCCACAACACTGACAAAACCTCGATGTGTATCTTACTTTCATCAGAAGGAATCCTCTAAGAAGGGATTAAAAACTAAGAATCGTAAAAACCAAAGCAACTTATTTTTGAACAATATGTTTTGCGTTATTTAGCTGATGGGGAAGCAAAAAGCACAAATAACCTCTATGAGTTCGAAAGAGATCCAACACTACTCTACTACGCTTAGCATCTAATTTATAGTCTACTACTATCATTTTCATTCTTTGCAAAAAAAAAATTAAGTCTTGCAATGCTTAGCTCGAAAGCTAAGGGGAAAGCTAGAGTGCAATACTCAGTCAAGTCAGAATCTCCCTAGTTCTAGCCTACGGGCATACTTATTTTTACATATTTTTATATCGTCATTTTATTTTATTTTTTGAAATAATAAAATAAAACAAAATATTGGTCAAAATGGGGCTGTGAGGGACACAGACAAGCACATGTATGATCATTTCGACAAAAATCCCCCCCACACTTAGAACTGAACATTAGCCTAAATGTTCAAAAATGTTGGGTGCCACCTCACACTTAAGAACAAAAAAGGCAAATGCTAAAATTCCGAATGTGAAAAGGGAAACCAATATCCATAGATGTAATATATATATATATATATATATATATAATATATAATATAATATATATAATACTATGGATCAGGATAGAAGATTTCCTCTAGATAAAAGCAGTAAATGGTCGGAGACCGAGTGTTGGAGGATTGAAAACAAGCACGGTAGTCTTCACGATCATAGGGAATCCTGCGAGCAAAAACGGATACCAACGAAACACAACATGGAGAGAAACACCCCCACACTTATTCTCATACTACATCACACTTATTCAAAATAAAAATACATACATAACCCGAGTTGCCTCTCGAGAAGCGATTGTTTATTAACGAGTCACTAGCTTGACTCGACCAAAATTATTTTTTCATTAAAGTCAAAAGGGCACGGTATAATCTTCTGATGAAATTTCTTTCAAACTTTTGAGTTGACATAAACAATGATAATTCCGGGATCAAATACTTCATTTTCGTCTCCTAGAAGGAATATATTTAATGAGAGAAATTTAAGGTATTCCTTAGGAAAGTCGAGGCAAAAATAGTATGATAAACAAGAGAATTGTTTCAGGCCAAGTGTGTCAATAAGAACCAAAAATGCCATAATGAAATCGTGAAAAGGTAACGATTGGGTTAGGCATGGTCATATCAAAAGTTAAAACTTTCGTACTTAGTGGATTGTGCGATACTTTATGAGCTATGAATTTGCGAACCTCTCCATTATAGTCTCCCTTCGGACTGATCACTCTACCATTCTGAATACAAAGAAAAGGATCGTCCTGAAATTAAAGTAAATTCAGAAACGAAATCAAACACAGGATTTGTGATAGTCCATATCGAAAGTTTCTGAATCGGAATCAAGAGAATCCATGGGTGTTTTTCTCAGATACCCTTGGGATTGGATACAGGGTCATCATATCCTTAAGATGATTGAACTTGAGTTCCGTGTCCCCTAATAAAAGGTAACCGACGGTTCCCTAAAAAGAGGATCGATCTCTGACTTCTTTGCTTCTGAAGGTTCATCCTCTAATAAATTTTCAAGAAAAAAGATATTTCCCTTAGAATCATTATTAAGCTCTTGAGGAGGGAGATCTTTTATGGAATTAATATTTAATAAATTTTCAAGTAAAAGAATATCTCCCTCCGCATCAAATTTTTCACATTATCTATCTAGAGGGGATCAAATCAGAGCAAAAAAAATCGTCAGTCCTTCCATGAGAAAAACACTAAATCCGCGTAGGGAGTAAGAGATGGGGAAGGAGAACGCCATAAAAGAATCTAAAAAAGGAGTAGGGCTGCACTCAAAAGGATGAATCCATTTTCTGAATTTTATAACACTTCTGCAGTCAACCTCATCACTTTCATAGAGTATGTATAGTGAAAAGTGTTAGGATGACATGGTCCGGGTTGATGTTGAACACTTTGAATTGTGTATCCAGTGTCATTGCCAAGGACCTTAACTTGTTCAATCGATGCGAAAGTAGTCTTAGAATAATGAGCACTCATATCAGTAGTAGTGTTCCATACAGGACTTCATTTCGAGTCCCTACTAATAATGATGTTGTGGTCGATATTCTCTGATACAACATATGCTTCCTGAGGAGTCTTACGCATGATATTTTCACCGGCAGCCACCATAATTTTGTCTCGATCAATCATTGTGATTCCCCCCCCCCCCCCGCCCTGGATAAAAGGAAAGATTTGATCAACAAGCAAAAATTCATGTCTGAGATATTTCATAAACATAATTTAAATCTTTTCCAAGCTTCAAATACTGACTCCGTGGGCAATTGCTGAAAATTCAAAATGTCTTTCCATTGCTGCAACTCCTTAGAATAAGGATAGTATTTTGATAGAAATTTGGAGACCATCTCTTCCCAAGTATGAATAGAATTAGTCTTAAGAGAAAAAAACTAAGATTCAGCTTCATGGGTTAAAGAAAATGGAAAAAGAGTTAGATTGATGATGTTTTAAGAAATTCCATTTTGCTTGATGAATTGGGTGATAGATAAATACCATATATAGGGTGCTCATATTGCAGCTCACCTTCAATCCATGATGATTGACAATTTTTTTCGAAGCAGCTGAACCATATGAATGTTTAATACAAAATCAGTTCCCGGAGCGGTTGTCGGAGAGATCGGTCCTCCTCTACCGATAAGTGACGGACGATAAAAATCCTCCATGGTCCGAGGATCACGGGAATGAAAAGAAGAATCGATCATTGTGAAGAATTAAACAATATGAGAAGATAAAGATAAGAATTAAACACTTGAGAGGACAACGAATTTTTTTTAAAGATCATAAAAGTGAAATAAAATTATTTTTGGTATTTTTAATATATATATAATAGAAAGTAAAATAGAATAGGAAATTATTTTTTTTTGGGGGATTTTTAATTTTTATAACACACACACACATACACACACACACACTACACACATAAATATATATATATATATATATATAATATATATATATATATATATATATATATATATATATATATAGGGAAGGTTAATGTAGTGAGTACTTAGAAGTTATTAAACTGAGAAGTTGATCTTCACCATTGATCTATTAATAGTTTATGTTATTTTAATTAACAGTAGATACATGACAATTAAATCTTATGTATGAACAAAATTGATGTACAACCTTTAAAAACTTGTAGCGTAACCATTTATAGCTATAACACATGATACAAAGTTAGCTTCCCAAAAGATTATTAATAAAAATAAACATTTTATTCTAAAATTCAGTGATACACTCTTACAAGTTACATCCGAGTTAACAAAATAATTGTTAAACTATGATAAACAACTGATACACAAAAAACTGGTAATACTAAAAATCGCGAACCAACTACTCGTACATGAACAAAACCCAACAACTCTACAACCGAAACCAATCACTCTACACGGGACTAAACAACTAATAACAAATGTGATAATTGGTCCAATTTCTATTGCTCTCACTTTAACAACGTTTAAGCACCTACAACCAATTTTTAACTAAATTTTATATATTAATATATATAATTATATATTATATATATATATATATTATATATCTATAAAATATAATTATGTAAAAATATAATATATATAAATATATATATATATATATATCTATATAATATATAATATATAAATTATATATATTAATTCTTTATTATTTATTTTTTTATTATTTTTTATATATAAAAACGAAAATAAACTTTCAAAAGAAAGGATCTTCAAGGCACTAACTTGAAACAGAAATCAAAAATCATACAAATATCCCCGACAACGACGCCAAAAACTTGACACGCGACGGCAAAACGAACGTAGTCGAAGTAATAATATAGTTATTTCCCGCTAGTATAAAAGAATCACGTGAGGAAAAGTGATAATTAAATCTTCTGGAGTCGAATCCACAGCGAGATATGAATAGAGATTTACGTTTATGTTTTTAATTGGATGCTTGATTATCAAATATTTTTGGGTTTGTTTTTAACTAATGATTAAACTACGAAATTTTAAGCAAATAGATCTAAAATATATAATATAATGGATATGCTTGTTAAGTGAGGCAAAGACATTAATTGTGAAGAAAGTTTTTATTAGATGAAATTAGTACAACGTTTAAGAAACTATTTTCTCACAACGTTGGTTTATTTTGAAAACAATATTTTATATTGGTATTAATTACTAGATTAATATTTAGTTATCCTTTCGGCTTTTGCCCGTCAAAATAACCAAACAAGTAATCTAAATAATCCGAAAACTATTAATCAACAATCATTTTTAATTTCACACTTAAATCACAATCACTACTCACTTAACAAGCATAAAATAAACTACTCACTATTCATAGCAATAAGCATGTTAACAATCATAAAAATATTAATATAATTTAAACTAACACTACTAAGTATTGAAATAGTAAAAAGTAGAAACCCGGATCGAACAACAAAAAAGAAAAACCAAACTCCACAAAAAACACGATATATAAACTAAATAAAATACTTAAGTTTATTTCTAATTTAGAATTTTATTAAACTAATTAGGTTGTAAATTATCAACTTTATATACTAAAAATCTGTAAAATCTATAAAAACTCTAAAACATAAGAAATTAACTGGCTTATTAAACCTCTTAAAGCTCCACGCCTTAGATGTAGAAACGATTTCATCAAAACACGATTAAAGTTATAATGAACAATATATATGATTATTAAGCTAGAGAATAAACTAACTAAGACTATAAGCTATTAAAAATGGAAATTTTAGATCTAAATCCACCCGAAACTAAGGTGTTCTCTTCCAAAAGTGAATGAGAATCGGGTATATTTAAGGATTAGTTTAAAGTAATAAGGGCCTCACTAAGAAAAAAAGCTATACGAACTTAAGCTAAAAATAAGCTAAAAATAAATAGATTCAAATCAACCCAAAACTAGGTGTTCTCTTCGAAAAGTGAACGCGGATTGGGTATATTTAAGGATTGGATCTAAAATAATAAGCTACTTTTAAAATCTATAAACTTTAAGCTAAAACAAATGATAAAAAATAAGCTTTGAAAATGAGCTATTCGAAATAAGCTACAAGGTCTTATTCGAATGCTTTTTAAAACAAAAATAGATGAAAAAAGCTAGTCGAATGAGCTATTAGCAAGCTCATCTGAATAATAAGCTATATTCCAATAATCCAAAATAAGCTATATGAAAAGCTTATTTGAAAACTAAAACCACCAGTAAAATTAAATGAATGCTTATATAAAATAAGCTATAGAAATAACTTATTCGAATATAAGCTTAAAAGATAGGATCAAAAAATAGTCTAATAAGAGCTTATTTGAAAATAAGCTAGAAAAAGAAAATAAGAAAAATAGAGGATTAGAGAAAGAAAATAAGCTAAGTGACACCAACCTTTGAAATAAACATCTTCATTAATAATAAGCAAATTCAATAAGCAAAAACAATAAGCTTTAAAAAGATTTTACAAATACCTAAACTAAGTACAAAAATAAGCTACAACTAATACTACTACTATGTGAAAATTATGAAAAAAGTGTGTTTTCCGAGAATTTGAGATCATGATAATATAGCCCACCAAGATGGGGGGCAATTTAGTCATTTCCGCCGTCCACCCATCTCACCAAATTCATTAATAGCCAATCATTGTCTGACATTCTAGATGCCTCGGGATCCTTCCACTAACAACTGCAATTATTGTCACTTTGTCCACGGTGTCAAGCTGTGATTGGCTGACTGCCCTGCAACCTCGTTCTTGCCACCAATCATAAGCCGCCCACCTGTACCGTGCCGAACGTCATACCATAATCTTAAACCTCCTGCACTGTCCGCCACGTGGCACCAGTTCAGCCACGTGGCAGTATGGGAAATATATACAAACTACTAATGGCCGAGATTCAAACTCCGGTACTCTCTGTAAGAACGCAAAGGGTATTCCCGCCAACCAGCTTGCTTTGAGCAAGCATTTCTTGTATATATAATGCATAGCATGTATATTTATCCGTTTATTAAGGCCCAATCCATATTAATATATATAAGAATTTGACCGGTTCGATTTAAGATTATTTGGACCGGTTCAAAAGGTTAGATAATGGTAACCTCGACGAACTCGTAATTTTGTGCTCTTTGCCAATGGAAGTGCTCTAGAAAATTTACACTTCGTTTGAATCTGATAAATGTGAAAACGTCATCGAAACTCAACCAAAAATCACCGTTTTTGCTTTGTTTTAAATCCATAGTACCTGCAAGACATAATAACACATTCCAAACATATTTTCAATATAATTACTCATATTTTATGGTTATTAATCATTTTTAGAGTGTTTTCTAAAGATAAAACAATATGTGTTTAAGCACACATCAAAAGTTATAGAATAAAACAATTATATTCTTATAGTATATTTATTCTATTACAAAAACATCCTTCTATAAATGAATTATCTGAATGATAACATTCTACAACATTACAATTACATCAAATTCAAGATTTTAATGATCCGGATACAGAGTATTAGATTTTGCTACTGAGCACAAGGGCTGATGGACTGGGAGTCAATCTCAATATAGTTGATATGTGCATTTTATACGATAGTGACTGGTAAATAACATCGTTCTAATTTGAATTTAATTTGATACTTTATTGTCAAGGTCACTAAATAGAAACCCGCACAATTGCAAATCTTAAGTCAGGACACTCCTAAATTTTTTTACTTTCCATAAACAAATAAATAACTATACATTTTGTGTAGGGCATTAGGAAGACTAAAATAATAGGATTGCCATGATTTAACTATCAATCGTATGTAACAACACTCAACGAGTGTCAACCAATTATTTGTTTTTCTTTTGCAGGAAAATCTACTATGGATCAAGTCCGTGGTAGAGTAGTGTTGTTAGAAGATAACCATGGACCAACTTAAGGACTAGGTATCGAAAACCTTGAATAATAACAAGGAATTGTGATAATACTTCATTTCTTTTTATGCAACAACATTATCGTTGATAATTTATTTTAATAAGCAAAGTGATTACAAGTGAAATGATAATCATGATCGTGAATAATTTATTCTAAATTGCAGGTTGTTCCTAGATTTGGGCATAGTGTTTGTGCCAACGAGAATACACATTGAAACACTTTCGTGATGATCCTCTATTCAAAGTAGTTAGAACCTAATAGTTATTGAAATAAGTTATTTGCATGTCTCAACATTCGATCTAACAAAATTATGTCCTATAGGTCTCAAAGTTGTATGACATGGTGCCACCAATATGAATAGAATTTGGAATTTTAGTCCTCTTATCTTCAAACTTATTAGTTAATCAAAGTTGGACGTTGAAGGTATATAAGCATGAAGGCACTGATGATACACACGGATAAAGTCCTTCCATATTTCAAGCTCACTGCAATGCGGTGATCAAATAAGCATCAATATTTTGTAATTTCCAAACTTATTTATTGAATCACACATATGTTACTCAGGAATCACAACCCCCACTGGTACATTTAGTTGTATTATATATTGAGTTAGAAATGTGTAACCTTTTATATGAGAACGGGTTAGTTTAGGTTTTTGCATATAATGGGTTAAATAGATAAAGTAAAAAATAGCTAGAAAATGAAACGGGTCAAATGGTTCAAACATGTTAAAATTTCATATTGTTTTTAAATGTGTATTTAAAAGCATACAACATCCCAAATAATTCTATCTAAAAGCAATTGCAATTAAGTTTAACACAGTTTAAAATCGTATTTATAACCATTAAAAAAGGTTTAAGAAGTTGGGTTGATCCCTTCCAACCAGAACTTGTTTTGACCTTATACTCAAACCACCTGACCAACGTGTTTTGCCACCTCTAGTATAACGGTGTTTGATTAACGGGTTTGGAATGTAAAATTAGATATAAAACCCATCGATTCAGGCATACTTTAAACCAGCCCAAGGAGTTGGGTCTGAACTCTATTCACATTCTCATTCCTCCAAATATGGTATTTAGCAAATAGAAAATGTAAACAATAATTACAAGTCATGCCTGACTATTGGACGGGCTTAGCCATGCCACATCATAATTCCACTTGGCATCCCATAATGCCACGTCATAATGCCATGTCATCATTTTTTTTGTAAAAATTGGTTTTTTACACAAAATTCTGAATTATTTATAAAAATTATGCCCATGGCAAGATTTGAACCTGGGTCTGCTTATTCACAAATAAGCATCTCAACCAATGGAGCAAGCCGGAAGTTGTGATATACAATGAAAAATCAAATATGTTATGCTTTTAAAAAAAATTATCTTTTGAGATAAATTTAGAAAATATTTTGATAATTGGAAATTATTTAGAAAAGATATATGAACAAGTATCTATTATGCATACCACACCTAAACATATGTATCTTCTTTTCCAAACCCTAAAACCACGTAAAAACTACCTTGGCTATTCCTATTTTATATTCCACGTAAGAAATAGATGTGCATATGATTCCCTTTGAAACCAGGAAAGATATATGGTTTTAGATGTATGGTTGACATCTTGCATCAAGGTAACCATTTATTTTATTTTGATAACTGAATATGAGTACTTAATATTGATTTCCGTATTTAGCTATTCTCTCATGTGCCACAACGCTATCAATGGCTAGCAAGATTACATCCATTTAAGGTTATGTACATTAGCTTTTGTCTTAAGTTATCTATTATGTATTTTTTTAAGAATCTGTATTTGATTTAATGAAGATTGTGAAAGAAGGAAAAATTGAGGTATCGATATCCTCGTGGAG
>BQNB010112516.1:0-22136 GCA_026074375.1 Tanacetum coccineum | reverse complement strand
TATTTATTCGCATTGTGTGTTTAAATTGTTTGTTTAAATTCCCGCATTTAATTGTTTTAAATAATATTCTGTTCTGACTGATTACTTGATACGCCGTATCCACCAGTTGGTTATGATGTATCAAACCTTCTGATCAGGACAGCGTATTGAGTTTCACAGTCTAAACGGCGTATTTGTTTTCCAAACAATACGGCGTATTCCGTGAACTCTATATGGCGTACTGGCATTCAACAGACCTATACGACATATTCAAACCAATTGAATACGGCGTATCTGTCACCTGATACAGTAATAGTAATAATCTTTACTTTCCTGTCTTATATGTTCCCTCCCCAAGGGCACATCCTACTGATTGTTTGTGCTTAGTTACAGGAAACCATTGACAAAGAATGGCGGAACCAAACGACTACATCACCGCCACCCGAAAGAATTTCATCTTTAATGACAACGAAGGAAGAATGGTCAAAAAATGTATCGTTGAAATACAAGGAACATTCTTGGTAAAGATACGTAATAATGCTTTTAATGGGAATGATGGGGAGAACACATACGAGCACATCAATAAATTTCTCAAAATTGTTAGGCCGATCAAAATCAATGGGTTGACTCAAGACCGATTCAGGCTTAGCATTTTCCCTATTTCACTCGCAGGAGCTGCATATGAATGGTTCACAAAGGAGTGTATAGGCTCAATCACTACTTGGGATAACATGCTTGAAAAGTTCATCTTAAAATTCCACCATCTTTCTGATCATAATGAAGAAGAAACCGAGGAGGATGACAACCCTAACAAAACGGATAATGTTTCCGAAATCTATTTAACTTTGAAACACCCTTGTGCGAGGCATACCACAAATTTAGCTGCCTCCTAAAAATTGACACCGATCTATTCACTGATATCTAAAATTTCAAAACTTATGATGAATATAAACAAGAGTTGAATGATGACAAATCAAAGGATACTAAAAAACCGTGGTAAGAAAATGAGGTACCATACCAGCTATGTGATCATATATGCAAACCCTACCACTTTAAGAATGAAGGAACTAAATGGCCCACATGTACATCTGACATCGATGGTTTCTGTAATGGTGGGGAATTACCAGGAATGGTTCGAGTGGGAAGCATGACCTATTTTCAAGATCACAGGTGGTATGATAAACTGGCTGATAGGAAGCTAAAAGATGAAACCTCAGCACTTAAGGCTAAAATAGAAGGATCATGGGGAGACGCGACTCCCAGGGTGCTAAAGTTCTGCAAATGGTTGAAGAGCTACTTTGAAAACTTCCACGAGATAGAATATGAAGTACTGGTAAAACTACAAGAGTGCTGGTGGAAAGTGAATGCTCACGAGATCGCTCTATTTACTCGTATGGAAAATTTAGGATGGGGATCATATGCGAATATAAAAACCAAATGGACCAACAATCCTTATCTTGACATCAACCGTACATTTGGAAGGGATTATGAAGCAACCAACACCGGTTGTACTCAAGAAAATCAAGAACATAAGGGTGACCCAATTCCTGAACCATCAAACTGCAAGGTCAGGAGATTCGAGATGATGAAGTACTCATTCAATGATGACGATGAGTACATTACCATAAAAGAGTCCGAATACCTCAACCATTCAAAGGATAGCCTCGATGCTTATCGAGAACTTTTACGTCTCATTAATGAAGGATGGGTCGTAATAACACCAGAAGAATAAAGAGAAAAGAAAAAGGTCAAACCTAAAGACCAGCTGAAACAAAAGTGCTTCCCGGGAGACAACCCGGTCATTTTAATTGTTTGTCGCATTTTAATTATTTGTTGCACGAGTCTGTCTTCCTAGACACTCTATACGGCGTATCGAACCCCTCTGGATACGGCGTATTGAGCTGCCTGGACGTTATCAGTTTTTAAAACTTAATATTTAAATTCCAGTAATTTAATTGTTTCTACAGGAACAATACGGCGTATCCTAGGGTTTGGGATACGGCGTATTGATCCCTGTACAGTTGTGTGTTTAATTGTTTTCTTGTACCATTGTAGCGAGATAGAATTTGCACTTGTCTTCTAATCTCTTATACAGGACCTTGCTGAAACTATGATATGGTATATGCTGAAAAAGACATGTGTTGAACTTATCCGGGCATGCTGAAGCCCTAGTCAACACACTTTTTGCTCAAGGACTCATCTTGGAGAATTATCACGAGCAAAACATCAGGGAGTTTTCCGTTCTAATTCTATTTTCCCTTATTATTTAATTGTTTTATCTATACAACGAGGACGTTGTATAATTTAAGTGGGGGTGGAGAATTAGAACGTACTTGTCTTCTTTTTTACAAAATAACATGCTACGAGCTTAAAAGTGCTTAAAACGGCCAAGATTTAAAAAGATTTCAGCGTGTACATTACCTAGCGCACTATAACCCTTGATACATATTGTGAGAATTAAGCCTATTCCGTTTCCAACTGTCTACTAAAATTCCACAAAATTATGAGTGTGACGGTAATGTAGTGGACTTTAGAACTTGGCCTGGTATATCACTCAAGACTGCCATGATTAGTACTATGGATTTAAATGGAAGAACATGTTCAACTGATAAATTTCTAGGATTAAACCAAATAGCCTACATGTTGTAAAAATAACTAACCACACTGGTTAGTTAAATCCCATGTAACCCTTGATTACTCTTATTTTTAGAGTAAAATCCCCTAGAACAACCTGTTGAGCCATTCCTTTCTTTTTCTACACCATATTATATGTTTCGTTACACCTTTGCACCTTAGCCTACCGTGTAGATTAAGCCTATTTTTCTATGTTGCTAGTTGCTTTTGTGTAAAGTTTTGTATTTCCTGTGTCAAAGTGAAATTTTTCTGTCTCTGTAATGGTCGGGAAATTGCACAATGCAATGGGAAAAGTATGTAGCTCGTAAATTTCGCTACTTTCGCGATTATGAATCATGTCTGAAAAAGATGTACTACAAGGAAAAGATTATCCTGATGAATTATAAAAGTGAAGACGGTGAAATTAATCCGAGATTTATGATGTATTGTTTTAAAAAAAGCAAAAAAAAGAAAAAAAGAGAGAGAAATAAGAAAAATAGTCGTTACAAAAAAAGTTTATACCGAAGGAATTACTTAGAATGATCGATTATTCGTTGATACGTTGCAAAAATCAACGATGTAAAGTCTTGTAAGAAGTGGTCGATATCACCACTTATGTAAAAGTATGTAAAGAGCGGGATGTAAGTGAAGTTGACCGTTATGGGAACGCCAACTTAGGTTGTCTTTGTCATTTCTGTGATCGAGGCGTCTGTCTATATGTTTGAGTCTTTGTCATGGAATGGCCGGGGGAAAGTTACTAGCAACCGTACCTTATTTGTTGGCTTAATCTATTTGTTTTGTGAATTTTACTTAACACCCATTTTACTTCCCTTTCCTAGCAACTAATCTTAGTGTCCACTTGAATGAGGACTTGTTCGATCATGCATGTTTATTCCGTCGTTACGGCCATGTATGCATTTCTCAGCTGCCTTGTTAGATGACGACTTTCGGTGAAAGCTAGAAGCTCCCTACCCTATATCATTCTTCATCATAACCGCTGGTTAAACACGAACAGGGATGTGTTCGGATTATATATGTCTATTCCGTCGTTACGGCCATGTATGTACGATACAGCTGCCTTGTTGGCGTGGTACTTATGGTGAAAGACTGTTGAATGGTCAACTGTAAGCCTTCTTAACCCAATTTAGCTTTTGACTTGTTCTTCCTCAGCTTTAACGGTGGAGATGTGTATCCTTGCCAAGCCTATGATACGAAGCTAATCAAGATCGAGCAATTAAGCGTACTACTTAAATGTTGCACCCTATATTAGTTGAGTGATCTGAGTATTTTCATTTCCATATTTTGTGAGGAGCTTGGTTATGTACATGTGATTAGGACAAAACGATGCTTAAACAGAAAATCCTCAACTTCGGTTAGGACATATTTTCATAAACTGGACCTTTTTCTAAAGTCTACTTGAGGACAAGTAGGATTCAAGTGGGGGATATTTGATGATATCAAATAACGTCACTTTATTATACCATTTATCCCATCTATTTTACCCACTTTTATATAATTATTGCATTATTTGGTACTTAATTGCTTTAAAGTTGATAAATGCAGTAATTCAGGAGTGTTTTGTGAAGATAAGCTAAAAGGCGCATAATTTGGAGCTAAAAAGATGACATTTGAAGATTGCTGATTTTTGACCAATACGCCGTATCCAACAAAAGAGATACGACGTATCAACGCCAAGATTTCACAAGAAAACGCATTTGACCAATTCCCAATACGGCGTATTCACTCTCTCTACATACGTCGTATCCATGAAGATAACTATTTGAAGATACAGTAAACCAAGTAAATTGGGAATGATATCAATGATTTATTATGAACGTAGCGCGCACTCCAAGGAATCCAGCCTAATACGCCGTATCGACTTTGCTGGATATGGCGTATCGAGTCTTTTTCACACACTATAAATAGAAGACTCAAAAACGAGTTTTCAGTGTGCAATATCATATTCTTTATACCATACTCATTAAAGACAAATTTTAGAAGAGAAGATCAGCCACCAAGGTCAAGCATTATTTCTAATCAGCTTATTTTGATGATCTTCTTTCCAAATGCACTTTAGTTCTGATTCTTGTTCAAATGGAGTTTAAAATACAGCATATTTTAGCCTATTTGATCCTTTGGTTGCTAGCGTAAGAACTTTGATCAAAATCAGTTAAGAAGGCTAATGGTTTAAGCTTAAAGTATGCATATATTATCAGGCCTTACTATAGCTTATCTTTGACTAATTTTTATGGCATTCAGCTTATTTAAGTCTAGTATTAATTTGTTTTTAGTTTCTTTTTTTAGTTTGTCAAGTTTGAGTCTTAACTTTCATTAGTCAAAATCTAAAAAGAGCCAAATAACATACCAGATAGTCTTAAGGGTATGCTTTCTATTTGATTCTAGATTTTTAGCTTATTAGGTGTTTGATTAAGCTTAATCTTAGTTTTTATATGCTTATTGAGTCAAGGTGTTTAGCCGTTTTAGGATTTGAGCCTTTTCTTTGGCTTATTAAGTCTTGAAATTAAGCTAAAAATCTGTCAATTATCCTTATAAGTCTGTTCAAATGTCATATATCTTTTAGCTTTTTAATACTTTTCTTGCTTATTTAGTTAGCTTATTTTTATTCATTTTGCTTATTAGGCATAGCATTGTATCTGGTTTTAGCTTATTTGTCTTCTTTTAGCTTATTAAGTCTTAAAAGTATGTTTTAATGCTGTCATTTCATTTCAAAGAGCAAAAAACAACAGTTAGTTGTGTCATTTTCAGCTGCCCTAATCTAGCTTATTTCTTTTCCTTTTTTGCTTAATTTCTGCTTATTTGTGTCATTAGTATATAGTACTTTATCTTTTTTGATCTTTTCAGCTTATTTCTTTAGCTTATTATGCCTTAATCTTAACTTAAATGTCTGTCAAGAGTCCTTTAAATCTTTTTTGAAGTTTGTTGTCTATTTCTCTTTTTAGTGTTTCTCTGCTTAATTTGTTAGCTTATTTTGAGTCAGTAGTGCTTATTAGCTCTAGGTTAAGTCCTATTTTTAGCTTATTAAGATTCTTAGTGCTTATTAAGTACTTGAAATTCCAAACAGTTTAAGCCTAATGTCATATAAGCTTTTAAGGCAATCTGTCAATTTCATTTGCTTTTTTTGAGCTTATTTCTAAGTTTCTGATCTAAGTGCTTTTACTAAATTTGCTTATTTTCATGTTATTTAGCTTTTCAAAAAGAAAGAATTTAAAAAAAAATGTTTAGCAAAAAGAGATAGTCACTGGGGTCGAACCTGTGACCTCTCCCTTTCATAGCACACACCTTAACACCACCACACACTGCCAACTCGCCCTTGGGTCTTTTTCATTCTTACTTTGCAGCATTTATTATTTAACTCTTTATTAGCCATTTAGCCTTTCAGCCCCTTAAGGCTTATTTCCATCTTATTTTGATAAGCTGTTTGAGCCATTTTATTTTTCTGTAGACTATAAAATTAATAGTACTTTTCATGAATTTTTTTTAGATTTTTATTTTTTTTTTTTTCCAAAATTAGTTTAGTATTTTTAATTATTTTTTTAGATTAAAACTGTTTTTAATTCATAATAAATAAAATAAAAGTCAAAAAAATATAATTATTTTTTCTAAATTTTTTATTAATCATTTAGGACTATTAAAAATTAAATTTGCATTTTTAGGGTTAAATTTGAAGTATTTAGGTTTTTAAAGAACGAGATTAGGATCTCGTTATCGTTTTTCGTGTCCTAGCTTTAATTGCTTTCGTTTTAGGCTTGCTTTTACTTGTTTTTGCATTTTATTTATAGAAATAGAATCAAAATCAAATATTGATCATTCAAAGACGCGATCATGAACGTAACCTCGATTTTCAATTCACGCCTCGTCGGGAAACGACCCGGGAAGGTTTTTAAGGTTTTACTTTGGATAAAAGTAAATATCTTTTAAAAAGCCTTACGGAATTCTTATCTCTTATTATTGATTGATAATTTTGATAATTCTTATTATATATATTTATATAGTAAAAGGGATTACTTTAGCCAAATAAATTTTTTGCGCCGTTGCCGGGGAGGTGTGTGCGATTATCGTGTTTTGTTTGAAGATTAGGGTTTGAAGACCCTTCCCCGTGAATTTATCGCTTTCATTTGTGAATATTTTCACGTAATCAAAAATACAAAAAAAATTGAAAAACAAAATCAACCGTTGTGTCACTTGTGATTTCGGCTCACCTTTAGATTACAAACTATAAGAGAGGTATAAGGAGGGTTTATCCGACGAACTTTGACCCGAAAGGAGAAGGTTTTTAAAACGTTTCGCGCTTACTCGCTCCTCTGCTTCTTTGTGCGTTTTCTAAAGATCTACCGTACACTTGTTCGATTATCGATTACCAAAAATATTTTTCTTTCTTATGTATTTTGCTATAAATAATCTTCTCTATCCTCTTATTCGTTTAATTCTTATCTTCTTTACCCTCTTATTTGTTTAATTCTTTGACATGTCTTCGTATAACCAGCCCTAGTACGAGACGTATTCTTGTGAGTTTTGTGGAAACGATGCTCATTATGGTTACGATTGTCCACCTCAAGTCCCGTTTGTCTACAATCAGGACCCGTGTTTCAATCAAAACTTTGATAAATTTCCACAAACTTCACCAAGTCTTCTACAATATCTTTGTTGTACCCGTTGTGGGGGTCCTCATGAGACTTTTCAATGTGATCAATTGATCTTCGACGAGCCTTATTGTGAAAACTGCGGGGGACATCATATGAGTTTTTAGTGTCAACAAATGAATCAAAATTTCTATAATTCTAATTCTTTCGGTTTTGACCAATTCTAACCCCCGCAGTATTCCGACGAAAGAATATCGAAGAATTAAAAACAATGATGCAATCCTATTGTGAAATAATGAGTCAACGACGTGAGCAAGAGGCTATTCTTTTACAAGATGAGGAAAAACAAGAATTGTTAGCTGAAGAACATGCAGCTAGTCCTTCCGAGCCTTCACCCGTCTTATATTTTTACAATACTGATTATGATAATATTAGCACTCCGTCTACTACTTATACTATAACACCTCGTGTTTTAGGTCATTGTACGACATTATGTAATGCACAATTTATTTTTAGGGTTTTACGCGTTTTCTCTTAAACCGTAAACGTTAAGTTAAATCGCGTAAACTAAAAATGATCATTCAATATAAACCGGGCATTCAACAATAATTGTTTATATCAAGCAATGTTATATGATTATTTAGAGGATAATTAGTAACATTGCACATTTTATTTTTATGGTTACGTTAAGTTGTTTACGATTCGCGACAAATACGTTTAAGCCTTCCCGGGAAGCTCGTTAACTAGCTACGCTCATCAAATACCAAAAAATTTTTGTACTCAATTCTTAAAGTTTATCTTAAAACTTCAAGTATTGATCACAATATACATATTCATATGAAGGAATTCAAATCATAAAATTTACAATGTACAAGTTATACATTTTTCTAAGTCTATACTACATTATACTTTATATAATACAAGTATACATTATATAAATGATCAAACACATATCTAACTTATACATATACATATATTTCGTGTATAATGACTAGGAAAGCAAGATAGGACCAAGGAACCATCACTAATATCTTCCTAAAAGATCTAGCATGCAACTTGAACCATGACTAGCCATTTTCCTTAACAAGATAAGCTCTAGTTTTTCTTCCATGCCTCCTTATCCTTGCCACCTTTCATATGATCAACTAGGCACACAAATATCTTCTATTAGTAGTATATATACACATGCATGTACATAGAAGGCTCACACTTCCTTTCCTTAGAAAAATAAAAAGCAAACAATCTCTCTTCCTCCTCTCTTAAACCACGGCATCAAACACACTCTATACACAATCCATAGCTTGATTTTCTTTCACCATATTAGTGTTTATACATCATAGCTTAATTTTTCAAGCCAAAAGGTTTAATCACAAGGGTGTGATTGTTATTCTTATCTTTACTCATCCATACATGGTTATATCAAGAAGCTTAATCTATTCTATTGTAAGATTTTAGTGTTCATATGCTTTACTTAGTAAATCACCATCGAGGGTACTCTTGAATAGTACAAAGATGAATTTTTACTTATTGTCAATGTTTTGTTGAACTTATTTACATGCCATATGGAGCTAATATATGATAAAAGGATGTATAAGGTGTTTATATCATAATGCTTAAGAGTAACCAAATATATGAACAAATGAGGGGTTTCTAAAGTTTCTTATTAAGTTAGATGTGAAAAATTGCAGGACTTGTGCTCTGACACTATGGACACTCTGGACAAAACAAGACCAAGATGGCGACCTCCCCTAATATATGTTAAGGAACATAAGATATTAAGGGTTCTAATGGGTTTGTAACAAAGTGGTAAAGCTAAAAAGTCCTAAAAACAAGTTTTAAACACATTTTGGAAAAAATATCTTAAGGGGCTGTTTGTAATTCGAAATTTACATATATGTTATAGATTTTAATAAAATACTACATGTCACAAGGATCGATGTCCTAAAGAACTCGAAAAACCGATTAATAACGAAAGAGAGATACGCTAATTAACAAGTTAACGATAGTTAATACTTTTATAAAACAATTTTTATAAAAAGACTTTTTCTCCACAGAAACTTATAAATTTATAACAGTCAATAATATGATGAAAACTCAATACGGAGAACGTGTTCGAAAGAATGCTAAAAACGGATCTATAACGTAATAAGATACGGCAAAAAACGGGTTTTTACGTTAATTAAAAGTATCAACACGATTATATAGCTGTTATGAACATTAAAAACACTATTCTCATTGAATCTCAAAAATCAAAGAATGTGGATTTTTGATGATCACTCGTCATAATACGATAGCGTGGAATAAGAAACGATAGAAACGGGCATAAAACGACAAAGTTTATGTCCATTTTTTACTAAGGCGTAATTATAAAACATTTTTACTTTATAATTACGATTTCACTTAAACAAATAGATGGTGATATAGCTATATAGATTATATTATGTTATTAGTTATCGAAGTTCTATAATTACAAGGAATTCTTAATGATGCTTCTTCGATGGTCGTATTGACGAGTTGTTGGATTTACGATTTAAGTAGTCCAACTCCTCCTATGTCATGTCATGGCCTCTTAAATTATGATAGCCCGAACTAAAATAAAAAAAAGATAGTACGATGATTACTAATAGGATTAAATACATTTGTTTGTGAGACAACGACTTGAAATACTGATTCGAACCTTATTAACTAGGTTGCATTCGAGCGTTATGTGACGCGTTTTTACTTGGATATTTTGTTATCAGATGCTTACTCACTCAAGGTGAGTTCATAGCCCCATGTTTTACAATTATTACTTTAAAAGTTTTTGGGGTGAGAAACATATGCATGTTTTACAAATTGGACGCAAGTGTATATTTTATTATGATTACGTTTTGCCTAAGTAGCGATAACCCACTATGCCCATGAATCATGAACTGTCAATTACTGGAATGTGAGCCAGCGAATGATTATAATAGATCTATTTAGGATTACCTACCCTTCGGGGTGACTAGCTAGTCACTGGAGACGAACTATATCATTTCGGTACCGGATTTTTAGGGGTTGATCATCATCACGGGCAATGTAGGCAATATATATAATATTGTATTCAATTATGTTGAGCTTCGGTGTCATGAGCTTAGGTAATATCCAAAATACATTTTGTATGTCTGCATCTGTTTGCCTTATCCTGGAAGTCTTGCGGCCCGCCTAACATTTACATAAACCTATGAAATTCACCAACTTTATGTTGACGTTTTTTAAATGCAATGATTTTAGGAGGCATTAAGCACGAGGTTCGAAGGATTACATTGGTGGTTATATTATGAAGTCATGCATTAAAAGATTTATCGCATTACAGTTTTGTGTATCTGTTATGGGCGGGAAATCTTTGTAATAATAAACAAGAAACAAGTAAAGCTTCGGGCTTTTGTAACACATACTTTATTAAATCCAATGTATCAGTTTTAAACGACTTTTTGGTCGTTCTTATATTATCTTGTGTTATTGATCTGAGAAGTAACACGCCCCGGACCCTTATTCCGCTGCGACCCAATTTGGGGGTGTTATAGATTGGTATCAAGAGCCAAGGTTATAGAGAACCAGGTCAAATGTTTTTGCTGGACTATAACCATTTTCAAACATTGCATTCATACAAAGGGGTTTTCACGGGACATACATACACTAATTGTGCATTAGTCGGTTAGGCTAGATGCATGCATGATTGATATTCATGATTGATATACATGTTATAATATAAATGTATATTACTATAAGAGTCTTATATTAGTATACTTATATAAGCTAAATTTTGATTTCAGATATTATCATGTCAGATTCTGAGCATTCTACAGTTACATACACATCAGTATCCTTTCCAGTTGAGGACGATTCAGACATTGGTTCACCAGGAGTCGATGGACCACCCATTATGCCAGAGGACCCATATGCTTACATAATGGCTGCTTATGAGGTTCCACCATCGCCTGACTACATACCTGGCCCCGAGGTTCCACCATCGCCTGACTACATACCTGGCCCCGAGGAGCCGCAGTCACCTCCCCCACTGGACTTTGTTCCTGAGCCGATGTACCCTGAGTACATGCCACAGGAGGATGAGATACTCCCGGCCGAGAGCACCACTACAACGGCTACTGCCTCACCCACTGCAGATTCACCAGGATATGTTCCTGAGTCTGATCCGGAGGAGGAGCCGAAGGAGGACGATGAGGATCCCAAAGAGGATCTAGCTGACTACCATGCTGATAGGGATGATGATGATGATGATGAGGATGAGGACGAGGACGAGGATGAGGACGAGGAGGAGGAGAACCCAGCTCCGGCCGACTTCGTCCCACCGGTACACCGTATAACCGCCAGGATATCTATCCGGCAGAGCCATCCAGTATCACTTCTCCTAGGGAAGAGGTCGAGAGGGCTTCGTGCCTAACCACCCCACCACCATCACCACTTACTCCACTATCATCTCCATTACCACAGATACCATCCCCAACCATTACCGATAGCCATCACCACCAACCTAATAGCCTCTACTCATATTGGAGATCCCGAGAGTTGTTTGACCTCTTCGGAAGAGGGTGCGTTTTGCTTCTCCCACCCCTAGTCCCGAGGTCGGGGAGAGTTCAGCAGCCGGTGCTGCTAGGCAGGATAGACCTACCATAGCGAGGGAGGACCTTTATGGATTTATCGATATGGTTGATGTCCCTCCTAGATGTTCGACGTCGAAGAGTGAGACTAGGCATTACTGATACATGGATTGATCGGTAGAGCCCAGTCTATGAGATTGCACCGACCACCGTAGAGGGGGTCAATCAGAGGGTTACTGATCTTGCTACCATTGTTGAGGAGGAGACTTACCATCCGCCCCCCCCACCCCCCCCCACCCCCCCCCACCCCCCCTCCCCCCCCCCCCCCCCCCCCCCCCCCCCCTCCCGCCCCACCCCCCCCGCAGCCACCCCCCCACACCCACGCCTCCCCCCCCCCCCCGCATGGTATGGTATTATGGAGGATGCTCAAGATGACCGGTCTCTACTGAGAGGCCGAGTCAACTTGTTGTATAGGGATAGGCATTTTCATCATCGTTTAGCAGAAATGATAAGAGAGAGAGAGGCTAAGATGGATCGTGAGCTTGGGACTTATCCCCATGGATGCTAGCGATGATGCACGTCAGTGTATGTATTTATGTACTATGGTAGTGGCGCAAGTGCAGTGATTTCAGAGTTACAGTCACAGATTCACAGGAGAAAGAGGGTGAATTCAGAGTGTTTGCATCAGACCACAAAGACAGGTTCAGTTAACTAAGACTAGAGTTTTGCGGAAAGACTACAGACACAAATGGTACGAGTTTCAGAGACAGCATGGACCTGCTAAAGGTCCGGCCACAGCCAAATGCACAGGAGGCTGGTAAGCATTCCTAGATTTGGTTATGTGTAGCTATGCTATGCAGCCGTTAAGTATATGGGTTATTCCCAGCTAGCATACTGTATAGATCTTTTGTGTTTTGTTTAGCTATCCTAGTATAAGTCTTTGTATCAGGTATATCTACCTTGTACAGAATACTAATGTTACGGGTCATAACCCGGCTAGTATGGCTTTAGTGTTTCTTATTGTAACCTAAGTATAGTAATCATCTTGTATCGTGAACCAAACATGTTGTTTTTTCCCAAGTTATATAAATGGATGGATTACTTTATCTATGAAATCGAATTTAATTATAAATGAATGTTTGATTTGGTTATACCCAGAGATTAATTTCAAAAACATTGTACATTCACTAGTGTGATTGATTCTCTGTTTAAATTTAAAGTGTTATATGTTAAGTCATAGTTATGATTTTTTAAATCAACGGGTATTAAGGTTTCTTTATGATTTAAAGAAAATGGCACCAAAGAGAAGGACCACGAGGTTAAACCCAGATGCAACACCAACACCAGTCACATACACTCATACCACTACATCTGTCACCAACGCCAAGATTCGGGCAATGATTAACGAAGGCGTTACTGCTGCACTGGCAGCACGTGATGCAACCCGGAATGGCGATGATAGCCATACTTCCGTAAAACGGTGTCAGAAGGCCTGTGCAGGTTGCTCGTGAATGCACCTACCCGGACGTTCCTAAAATCCCAACCCTTGAACTCAAGGCACTGAGGGAGTTGCTGACTCACTCAGTGTTTCAAAAAGATGGAGTCTGTTTACAGCATAAGCAACTGTACAGTAGCATGCCAGGTCAAATTTGCTACGTGTACCCTACAAGGAAATGCTCTTACATGGTGGAACTCCCATGTTAAGACCACTACTCCTGAACTGTCCATTAGGCAATGCCCATGGAGGGACACTGAAAAAGAATGATGACAGAAAAATACTGCCCAAGGGGGCGAAATTAAGAAACTGGAGTGCGAATGGGAATTTGAAGAAAGGTAGATGTGGTAACCTATAGCCAACGTTTCCAAGAACTGGCACTAATGTGCGATCGGATGTTTCCGGAAGAAATAGACCAAGTTGAGAAATATGTCGGTGCGTTGCCGATACGATTCATGGCAGGGTGAAGGCGACTAAGCCCAAAAACTATGCAGGATGCATTGAGTCGCCACTGAACTCATGGACAAAAGATCAACACTTGGGCTAACGTCAGCCGACAACAAAAGAAGTCTGATGACACCGCAGGAACAACCATGAATCAGCAACAAATAAGAGACAAAACACTGTAAGAGCTTAGCCGTAGTGAAATGGTGATAGGAGACCATACGGAGGGCCTAAACCTCTATGTTCCAAATGTAACTATCACCATGAGGGTCCTTGTGCTCCCAAATGCCACAAGTGCAACCGATTTGGCCATTTAGGTCATGACTGCAAGAATCCCCTAAATGTCAACACTTGGGCTAATCAGAGGGCTTGTTTTGAATGTGGTGCTCAGGGGCATTTCAAGAAGGATTGCCAAAATTGAAGAACAACAACAACCGGGGTAATCAGGCTAGAAATGCCAAGGCTCAGGCAAAGGTGTATGCCGTGGGCAATGCAGGGGCAAACCCGGACAACAAGATCCGTCACGGTTACGTTTCTCCAAACAACCGATATCATCTATTTTTATTATGATACCGTGCCGATAGGAGTTTTTGTATCTACTGCATTTCCTGCTCGAATTGTATCACACCCCGACAGCATTAAGATCCATGCATTATAATGTTCTAACTAGCCGAGGCATATAGTTGGTTGAAACACTATTATCCGGGGTTGTACGTTAAACCTCTTAAATCATCCTTTCAACATAGACCTAATGCCCGTAGAACTAGGTAGTTTTGACGTGATAATGGTAATGGATTGTTGCAAAGTACCATGCATTATTGTCTGTGCGAAAGATCGTTTCGTTATTCCTTTTGGAGACAAAATTTTAATCGTTCGTGGTGACGGAAGCAGCAATAAACACGGGACCCGATTAAACATCATCTCGTGTACTAAGGCTCAAGAGTATTTAAAGAAGGGATGTCACGTATTCTTAGCAAATATCACCGCAACCAAAGACGGAGACAAGTCAAAGGAGAAATGACCTCGAAGATGTTTGCCGTTGTTCAAGAATTTCCTGAAGTCTTTCCTGAGGAAACTTGCCCTGGAAACCACCCACTCGACTAGTGGGGTTTCGAATCGATTTGGGTATCCCTGGTGCTACAACCCGTAGCCAAACGGGCACAGATAGATTAGCACCGTCCGAAATGAAGGAACTAGCGGAGCAACTGCAGGAACTTACGGACAAAGGCTTATACGACCAAGTTCCTACCCGGGACTCCGGTTCTGTTTGTAAAGAAGAAAGATGGGTCTTTTTGGATGTGCATCGATTACAGGGAATTGAACAAACTGACAGTGAAGAACCGCTACCCACTCCCAAGGATCGATGACCTATTCGACCAGTGCAAGGTCAGAGTTATATTTATGTCAAAGACGTTCTGAGGTCAGGTTAATCACCAGTTGAGGGTCAAGAAGAATACCAATCCCCAAGACTGTCCATCAGACTCGATACGTCCACTATGATTCCAAGTCATTCTTTTGGTTTGACTAGGCATCACCCCCCAACACCCGCCCATGTTCATGACCTTATGAACCGGGTGTGTAAACTGTATCTGGACAAGTTTGTAATTGTCTTCATCGATGACATGTTTGCATCTACTCCATAAGTAGAATGAACATGAAGAAACACCTTAGGCAGATCTTGAAATTGCTTAAAAATGAAGAATTGTATGCCAAGTTCTCCAAGTGTGAATTCTGGATTTTCAGAGGGTAACAATTTTCTCGGTCACCGTGATTGAATGTCAAGTTATTCACGTTGAACCGCCAAGAGTGAATCTATGCAAAGATTAGGCATCTCCTTAAACACCAACAGAGAATCGCCAATTTTTGGGCTTGCCGGCTATTTATAGAAGAATTCATGCGAAGGTTTTTCCAAGATCCCAAGACAATGACCAAACCTAACCTAGAAAGGTGTCAAGTTTGATTGGGGCGATAAAATAGAAATCAGCTTTTCAACTGTTGAAGCAGAAGTTGTGCAGTGCACCAATCCTGGCCTTACCTGAGGGAAGCGAAGATTTCATCGCATACTACGATGCTTCAAAGAAGGGTTTGGGCGCTGTGTTGATGCAAAGAGAAAAGGTGATTTCTTATGCATCACGCCAGTAAAAATTCATTAAAAGAACTAACACCATGATTTTAGAACTTGGTGAGTAGTGTTCGCTCTAAAAATGTTGAGCACTATCTGTACCGGAAGCCAAGTGCACGATGTTCACTGACACAAAAGTTTACAACACATTCTTGATCAGAAGGAATGAAATATATTGAGCAACGTCGCTGTTAGCAGTTGCGGAGTGATTACGATTGTGAAATCATTATCACCCAGGAAGGCGAATGTTGTTGCTGAGCTTGAGCGAAGGAACGAGAACCACTAAGGGTTCAGGCCTTAGTGATGACTATTGGCTTAGATCTTCCTAAACAAATCTTGAAAGCTCAGACTGAAGCATAAAAGCCGGAGAACATCAAGAAGGAGGATGTTGGAGGTATATTAGTTGAGAATTCAAAAGATCCAGAGAAACTTAGAACGGAAAAGTTGGAACCACGTACGGATGGAACTATGTGCTTAAATGGCAGGAGTTGGTTACCATGTTATGGCGACTTAAGGACTGTGATCATGCATGAGTCCCACAAGTCTAAATACTCTATTCATCCGGGTTCTGACAAGATGTACCAGGATATGAAGAAACTATACTGGTGGCCCAATATGAAAGCCAACATCGCCACCTATGTTAGCAAATGTTTGACCTGTGCTAAGGTCAAGGCCGAACATCAGAGACCATCGGGTTTGTTAGTACAACCCGAGATACCTCAATGGAAGTGGGACAACATCATGATGGATTTTGTCACGAAGCTTCCTAAGTCGTCACAAGGTTATGACACTATTTGGGTGATCGTTGACCGACTTACAAAGTCTGCCATTTTTATGCCAATGAGGGAAACGGATCCTATGGATAAACTGGCGAGAATGTACCTAAAAGAGGTAGTCACGAAGCATGGAATACCTGTCTCAATCATCTGTGATCGTGACCCTCGGTTCGCATCAAATTTCTGGAGGTCACTTCAGAAGGCTTTGGGTACAAGTTTGGATATGAGTACTGCATATCATCCGCAAACCGACGGACAAAGCGAGAGAACCATCCAAACTCTCGAGGATATGCTACGTGCTTGCGTAATCGACTTTGGAAATGGTTGGAAACATTTCCATTAGTCGAGGTTTTCATACAAAACATTATCATGCTAGCATTAAGGCTGCAACCGGTTTGAAGCACTTTATGGTCCCGAAAGTGGTGTTCAACCCGGATGGTTGGGCGATGTTGAAAGTTTAACTCACTGGTCCAGAATTAGTGCAAGAAACAACGGAGAGGATCATCCAGATCAAACAAAGGATTCAAACCGCTCGAGATCGACAAAGGAGCTATGCCGATTTAAAGCGTAAACCGATGGAATTTCAAGTTGGAGATAAAAGTTATGCTTAAATTTCACCTGGGAAAGGGGTCGTAACGTTTTGGCAAACGGGGAAGTTAAACCCTAAAGAGATGTCGGACCTTTCAAAGTGTTGAAAAAGTTTTGGAGCCGTTATTACAAGCTTGAGCTTCCTCAAGAGCGAGCAGGGTCCACAAACGGTTTTTCATGTTTTCCCAAACTGAAGAAATGTTATTCTGACGATCCATTAGTTGTTTCATTGGAAGGACTCCAAGTAGATGACAAGCTTCATTTTGTTGAAGAGCCTATAGAAATCATGGATCGCGAAGTCAAACAATTGAGGCAAAGCCATGTCCCAATTGTCAAGGTTCGATGGAACTCTAGGCGGGGTCCTGAGTTTACGTGGGAACGTGAAGATCAATTCAGGAAGAAGATATCCACACCTCTTCACCAAGTACCGCACCATCATCAAGTGCCGTTGTGATAACCTTGAGGGAAAAGAGGCTCATTATCGGGAATACGATAACAACCTCTGTTTAGGTCATTGTACGACATTATGTAATGCACAATTTATTTTTAGGGTTTTACGCGTTTTCTCTTAAAACCGTAAACGTTAAGTTAAATCGCGTAAACGAAAAATATCATCATGTAAACGGGCATTAAACAATTAAATGTTTACATCAAGCAAGTGTTATATGATTATTTAGAGGATAATTATTAACATTGCACATTTTATTTTTATTGGTTACGTTAAGTGTTTACGTTTCGCGATAAAGTACGTTTAAGCCTTCCCGGAAGCACGTTAACTTATCTACGCTTCATCAAATACCAAAAATTTGTACTCAATACTTAAAGTTTATTTAAAACTTCAAGTATTTATCACTTTATACATATTCATTATGAAGGAATTCAAATCATAACTTACAATGTACAAGTTATACATTTTTCTAAGTCTATACTACATTATACTTTATATAATACAAGTATACATTATATAAATGATCAAACACATATCTAACTTATACATATACATATATTTCGTGTATAATGACTAGGAAAGCAAGATAGGACCAAGGAACCATCACTAATATCTTCCTAAAAGATCTAGCATGCAACTTGAACCATACACATTTTCCTTAACAGAAATAAAGCTTCTAGTTTTTCTTCAGCTCCTTATCCTTGCCACCTTTCATATGATCAACTAGGCACACAAATATCTTCTATTAGTAGTATATATACACATGCATGTACATAGAAGGCTCACACTTCCTTTCCTTAGCAAAATAAAAAGCAAACAATCTCTCTTCCTCCTCTTTCTCTCTTAAACACCCCACGGCTCAAAACCCTTAACAAACACAATCCATAGCTTGATTTTCTTTCACCATGTTAGTGTTTATACATCATACTTAAGGTATTCTAAGAAGAATTTAAGGGTTGGTTAAGCTTTGAAAGAGTTTTAACAAGATATTGCAAGATTAGGGTTTTTGGTTAAAATTAGGGTTTTCACCTTATATTTTCAAGCCAAAGTTGTTAATCACAAGGGTGTGATTGTTATTCTCTTCTCTACTCATCCAAGCAAGGTTATAATAAAGCTTAATCATTTCATAGCTAAGATTTTATGTGTTCATATGTTATATTTAGCTAAATCACCATCTAGGATACTTTTGAATATGTAAAATGGATATTTACTTATGATTAATGTTTTATGAACTTATTTTCATGTCACATGGATGCTAATATGATGTTAAAAGGGATGTATAAGTGTTTTATCATGTTGGTTAAGTATGAACATGTATAAGTGCAAATTAGGGTTTTTATGTTAACTTAATAAGTTGCAAATGAAAATGATGTAAATAACATGTTAAAATTGTTATCTTGGACTCACATGAGCAAAGTATGAACTAATGGATTTTATATATGTAAGACATAAGATATAATTGATGTAAAGTATGTGCAACTAAGTGTTGAATCTTAATGGTACAAAAATCAAGCTTAAAACATGTCTAAATCACAAAACCTCAAACTTTCTGTTTTGGTTCGATTTTGAAAGCAACCATATTATGTTTTATAAAGATAGTACATCTCATAAGGATTCCAAAATGATAAGAAACTCGAAAAACGGATTAATAACGAAGAAGATACACTAGTTACGAGTTTACGACGCTAAATACTTTATAAAACAAATTTTATAAAAAGTTACTATTCATGGCAGAAACTTATACTTTGTAAACATCAATAATATGATAAAACTTTCAATTACGAGAACGTGTTCGAAAGAATCGCTAAAAACGGAGCTATAACGAATAAGATACGACAAAAACGGGTTTTACGTTAATTAAAAGTATAAAAACGATTTTATAGCTGTTATGAACAGTAAAACACTATTCATCACAGAATCTCAAAAACCTAAAAATGTGATTTTATGATCACTCGTCTTAATACGAAAGCGTGGGCGTAAGAAACGCGAGAAACGGGCTTAAAACGACAAAGTTATGTCATTTTTACTAAAGGCGTAATTATAAACGTTTTTACTTTATAATTACGATTTCACTTAAACAAATAGATGGTGATATAGCTATATAGATTATATATGTTATTAGTTATCGAAGTGCTATATTACTAGGGAATTTCATAATGAGGCTTCTTCGGATGGCGTATTGACGAGTTGTTGGATTTACGATTTAAAGTGTCCTAACTCCTCGTACGTCATGTCATGACCTCTTAAATTATGATAGCCCGAACGATAGTACGATGATAACTATATAGGATTATATACAGTTGTTGTTAGACAACGTACTTGAATACTGATTCGACCTATATTAACTAGGTTGCATTCGTGACCAACATGCTCATACTTTGCATCATCTTGAAAGCTTGCTAACAATCTCCCTTGATAGACTTGATATCTTTGAAGGAAGATCTTGTTTATCAGAGTTTGTGCGGAAGTCTTTGTCTTTAATTCTTGAGCTTTCATGATTCTTGAATCTTGATGCTTATAGTATGTCTTTGTAGTTTGAGCATGAGCATGTGGTAATGAATTCGACTTCCGTGGAATGAGGCATCAAAATTTCCTTCTTATGTATACCTGAATAAAAACAGTTTAGTAATAAAGAGGGTGAGAATAAGGCTTTGTCATTTTTCCGGATTTGGTGATAACTTCCGGTTACGTAGGACCCGTTTTTTAAGTATAATATTGTACCTGTGTTTTGGTTAGATTTAAAGAATCTCATTGACAGGTTTCTCGCTCAAAGCGTAGGATCTTCTAACAAAAATGTATTAGATTCACCATGCTTGTATGTTCTCGTTACCAGAATGTCTCAAAGCAGCAACACCGGTTAAGAGTGAATCAGATAGTTACTATCTTTCTGATTGAGTCGTCAATTCATTTCCTGGAACAAGTTTGATTCACATTGAATCGCACCATCGATCGATATCCAGTTGACACAAGCTTGATTCATATAGAATCTCGCAAGTCACCTACCGCAGTGCTGTTTGATGATGACACTGGAAGGATTTCCATTCGTCATTGTGAATACTAAAGAGTATCACTCTGAATGTTCTGGCAGAATCACAAGGATAATGCGTAGGACTCTTGTTAACAGCTTGTGAACTTAATGATGTTCAACAAGTGTTAGTAATGGAATGTGTCCTAATGAGATTTATTTATGGATCTCTTGGCTCTAGACTCGATTAGTGCGTTTTGGTTTTAGTAATCGGAGGCTGGAGCAGACTGCCACCTATTCAATATCAACTAACTCGAAGTGAGAAAGTCAATAGAAGTCATGTGTATCTCCGTGACAAATGAGACAAGTTTCTGTTGAGAGAAACCCGAATGGCTGGGAAGGGTTGTGCATTGCATCACTGGGTCCATGATGTCGTCTTCAATATCAGCAATCAACATTGTGATTCTGACAGCATATGTATTGACCCGGTTTCTGCCTAAGTTGTGTGGTGAGGTGCTACGTTCTTTAGACCCTTTATCCATACATTTCTTTTTAATTCTTCAACCCCTTCAATGCTTACCAAGACGTCATTACTAACACCTTGTTGTGATTGTTCCAGTGTTAGCTCAATCTTAGTCGGCATTATTCCCTTAAACACATTCATCTCCAATCATACCTAAGGACTGCTATTTCTAACTATGGAGTGTCCTTGGGTAGACCCTCCAGTTCTGGTTGGATCATTGGACAAACACCTAACCTTACCACCTTATGACTTCAGAATCGTCGTGAAATAAGATGTTGTAGGGGTATGAGATCGTAATCATAAAACCTTTTTCAAAGAGTATCAAGCACTTTGAGTCGATAAATCACTTATTATTTTCAAGATCACATTTTAAATACATTTCTCCCCTTATTTTAAATACTAATTCACTTAGTTTTTGAAATACTTTGTGATTAAAATTTGTCTTGAAATACCATAGGGAAAACTTTTACTTAGCATGAATTATATGGAACATTAACTTGCTCCCCCTCGATTTTACATATGTTTGACACAAAAAACAATGATACCAAGTTGTAAAATGAATATAAAATTGAGAGTTAGCATTGTTGAGCATACAATTTTGAAAGATTATGAATTGTCATTGAAGAATTCTTGAAAAATTATGTTCAACTTTTTTTAAAAACCAAATGTTAGAAGACTTCTCTTCTAACTTTAAGGATAAATGCACTGAAACGTACACACTCCTTTGTCGTTCGGGTCCGAGTTGCAATCTGAGAGTGATTACAAGTCATAAAGAAAATTAGAAATGACATGTTTTGAAAGCATTTGAAACTCCTATTCGAACTTCATTTACATGCACGTGTAGATGATAGTCAACATTTCTAGGTACGTAAATGTTATCGATTCCAAGAGACATGTCAAGAGGATTCTTTATGTGAAACATTTTCTGATTTTTTGATTTTGTATTTTCTTTTTGAAATTTTATATTTTTATATTTTTCTTGTTTGGTTTTATAAAAAA
>BQNB010112515.1:0-22136 GCA_026074375.1 Tanacetum coccineum | reverse complement strand
TTGCTTCCTTCTTCTTCTTGTTGTGTTTGTTGTGTGTGTACAAAACCCAGCTAACATTCCTAGCCCTAGGATCACACTTGTGTTTCTTTTTAGCTTTTTTCCGCCATTGATCTGCCTCGAACCTTGGGGGATTGCTAACCTGGCATCTAAAACTTGTTAGTGGGGTGTGGGAATGGGATAAACCGGGTAAAGGGTTGTGTGGGTAAAAGATTGGGTGGTATCATGTGATATTGAAGGTTTTGAGGAGGTTGGCGGGAAGAGTTGAGAGGGGAGAGCGGGGATTGGTTAAACAGGTTTAAAAGTTTGAAAAAGCCAAGAAGAACCCCTTAAGTTTCAGCTCTTTTCCATTTCTTTTGTTTCCTTTTTTTTTAGTTATAAAAGAGTTTAAAAACTTGGCATAAACAGCCCTTGTGTTTTATTAAAACAAAGATATAGAAAGGTTTTGAAAATGGCAGAACTGGCCCTTGGCCTTTTAAAGGGAATAATAGTTTGGAAAATTACAAAATCAGTCCCTATCAATATCTAAACCAATTTTCTTTATAAAACCATTTTTAAAAATGACAATTTAAGTCCCTAAGGTTTATAAAAAAGTATGATGGGCCATAATGGGCTTGGGTTTTGTATTGGGCCCAATTGGGTTTATTTGGGCCCAATAAGGTTTGTGGGCTTGTATTGGGCCCAATTGAGTGTGTCTGGGCCCAATAAGGTTTAGGCTTCTGTTATTGGGCTTTTTAAGGCCCAATAAGGTTCAGGTGGGTTTTGTGTGTACAATGGCTGAGATTGACTGTACATGGGCTAGGATTGGGCCTTCAAAGTCTTCACAGTCTCTGTCAATTGCACACAAATGGGTTGTTGTCATTGATTGAGGGCCCATTTGGTCTTCACAGTCTTCATTAATATACTATTGGGCTTTCCCGGCCCATCAGATGGGTTGAGATTGCATCCAATAGTATTCTTCAATTACGGCTCCGGTTTGACTGTTAATTTGTTGAGTTGACTTTTGACTTTGACTTTTCTGGTCTTTGGCTTTGCTTTGGCTTTGTCCTTTACAGCTTTTCCATTCCATGTTCGGTTTTGTCGTTTTGACTTTGTTTTTCGTCCTTTTCTTGGTTATTCGTTCCTGCACAATACAATTAGCAAAACAAGCATATATTTGGCATTTTAGGTCCGTTTTTGGTTATTTCAGCTCGTTTTTAAAGGTAAAAGGTATGTGTAATTAAGCACATACCAGTCCCCTTAATTATTAAGGGGACCGGAACCCTAATTAAGGGGACCTCCCAGACAAAAATCCCCCTCGGCTTGCCTTTAAATACTGGACTATTCCCCACTGATTTTCTAACCTTTTGCACCCTTTCTTTCTGTCCCAAATCAGTTTATACATCTCACACATATTCTAAAAACCTTTGATCATTTAATCATAAGCGTTTGTTCCTAAGTGATTCAAGCTTATTCCTCCAAGTGAAAGAGAAGAACTCTCGTTTTCATCAAGATACGAAGTTATGTAGTTAGTGTATTCGTGACATGTCTTACATTCACAATGTATAGATCGAGTCCATGTATTCCAAACTTGTGTAATAGTTAGATCATGGTGATCATGGTGTGTATAGTTGTAAGATCGTGGTGATCATAGGAAGTATAGTTAGATCGAGGTGATCTTAGTAAGTAGTGTTAGATTTGTATGATCGTAGTAGTGTCCAGGTGAAGTAAAGTTGTGAATCATAGTGAAGAAGTAGTGAAGTGAAGTTGTGAAGTGAAGTGAAGTCGTGAAGTGAAGTGAGGGATCGGAAGTGAATGAAGTTTGTGGTGAGAAGGTTGTGATTGTTGTGAAGTAGTGTGGTTAATTATGATAGATTGGTTCTAGCTAGGATTAGAACTCGACATTTGGCTTAGTGTCGGAAATCGGTGTAAGCTTAGTTGTGTTCGGTTTTCTCCGCCTAAAGGGAGCTTGTTGACTAGTGAAGTAACTCTCGAGTTGGGTACTCGGGGAGTAGAGTAGGGCGAAGAGGTGCTTCTCGGTGTTTAGAGAGTAGTATAGACCGAACCACTATAAATCATCAGCGTCCGGTTTGCACTTTCTTTTACTTTTTGCTTTATATCTTTATTTACCTTATCGCCTTACATTTATATTTGCATTAGATCTATATGTGTGTTAATTGTTGCTTATATTGTTTGGATGATGATTGTGTCATAGATAGAAGTTAACATTATGATTGTGCTTATATTGCTATGACATGTTCTAGTGGATATAGATGTATTATTCACACTTATCATATTGCATCTAACTTGATGGATAATTTGATACTAAATATTTTAAGTTTTTAAATGGAAACACATTCACCCCCTCTACGATTTCCACAATTGGTATTCTATGATTTCCACAGATTACAAAGCGGATGGGCTTGAGCCCAAGATAACTACATGATGCAGTTGTTGTAAACGCACTAGTTTTTTAACTCCCTAGGCAGAGCACCTAACTGTTGTAGTGTAGTAAGGCAAGACTCGAGGGTTGTTATCGTTCTCTAGGGGAATAGGTTAGGAAGGTTCAAACAAAATTTAACAGAGGTTTAAGAGGTTGAGAGAAGATTCTTTTTGTATTTTTATGGTTTTATAAAAGCATGTAAAAATCAGAGGTTGAGAAGTTTGGTTGGTTTTAATTAAACTATTAATAAACCTAAACTACTTAGGTGATAACTATATGATAAACGAACGTATTTACTTAATCATGCACTACTTCTTAGTTTGTTTCTCCTAATCATGTTGCTTTGTCACTCTTGAGATGATTTGTGTAAGTATTTCCTAAGTCATGAATGAATTACACGAACCCGTCGTCTACGTAATATTCCGTTAAGGCAACGTACAAGTAAGGTAGTATGAAGACTATTACAAGGCCCTTAAGAGTATATCACATGCATTTAAAACACTTAAGAGGGATCAACCATATTAGGGGTAAGGTAGTATGAAGACTGTTACCGATGGTATCCTTAAGACACACTCGCGTTTCCCTAGATGTCTATGCCACTTTAATATCTTATGGCTAATTTTCTAAAGCCTAACACGCACATCCATCACAAGAAACAACATTAAAAGGATCTACAAACTAAGTTTCATGCAATCATAAGAAAATACTAATGGATCTAGCCTAGCCTGTTAAAAAGAAGTAAAGAACAAGAATCAATTAAACAACATAGAGACATATTAAATGATAAAAGATAGGAGATCTCACTTGATTAAAACAGGTAATTAAGGCTGTTACAAGAGGGTTTTAACACCTTAAAAATGGCCTAACTAGCAGCTATGATCGTCTTCTAAAAGTAGGGTTCGGTTCCCAAAAGTTACACACATAGAAACCCTAAAACGAGTTTGTATAAATAGGAAATAGGCCGCGACGGTTTTCTGACGTCTTCGCTTCGCCGAATCTTCTAGGGTTTCTTTTGAGGCGGTTACATTCTGACGCCATCTTGGAAATCCTGACGCCATATTTTGTATGATATGACGTCGTCGCAAGAAATTATGACGCCGTCTTCATGCACTGTACGGAATTTCTTCAAGAGATTTGGTGTAGTGTTGTCGTCTTGTTCGTTTCTTCTACAAATAAGCTCATGTCACGTGTATTTCCTCCGAAAGCCATCTAAGTGCTAAAAATATAAAAAGGAACGATTAAGTACATAATTTAGGCATATTAACACAATTCTGGGGGTTAAATGACCCTGAAAAAGTGTATAAAATGACACCTCATCACTATGACAACTCATGATTAACAAATCATCCAAATATAAATCAACTAATATTCGAAGGAAGCCAATCAAATATATTAACTAATAGCAAGATGATCAATAAAGCTGCGATATAATGGCCCTTTATCCATATTAAATTTTTTAGTAAGCTCCCAATCCAGATGATAAATATCTTTGGCCACAGAAGGGTCTACACTCATAGAAGCATAAAAATGATCCTGGCGAGGAGTTTCCGCATAATCCTTTACCGGATCAAAAACTATCTTCTGAATATGATCAGACACGGGTGTGGATCGGGGCCTAGGTCAAGCAGATTCCAACGCCTTAGAATGAGTAGATGCAGAAGACAAAGAGGTTCAAGTATTGGAAGACTCTTTGGAAACAAGCAGCTTAGAACTGGCCTCTGAAGAACACAGATCATATGTGGCCTCGTAAGAGGAACCAACAACAGACTCCCCCGTAATAGACTTAGGAGGTCTAATCACCATTTGACTTTTCTTGGAAAGGGGTTTTTTTAGAACTAAAAACTTTTTTCCTTGAACCGATAACCACTTTGGAGGAGCAGTAGAAACAATAGGAGCAAATTCCCCAACCTTAGGAGCAGCGGTTGGGGGAGGATCATCAAATAACGACTGTGACGGGGTCTCCCCTGAAACGACCCCAATATCACCAACTTTTGAAGCAGACTCTCCGGCCGTGACAATGCCAGAGCTAGATTCACATATACCTTTTCCCTTCTTCGAAATAGACTCCTTAGCAAGATCCTGCACCGACGCTCTCTTCCTAGTAGTAATAGAGGGGAGGAAGAGCGGCAGCCAAAAACACTTGATCAAGAGAGACGGGACCCAGATTCACAATCTCATCCAAAGGCGGAGTAACAACATCCGCAGTCCTCTCTATAATGGGTCTCCCATTCTCTAACAATTTCTCCTTACTACAAACAACATCAAAAGGACTCGTAACCTTGATAAAGTTTTGAAGCCTCATATCTACAAATAAAAGGAAAAATTTCAAATTATGAATAACAAAAAAATAGTACAAGCAAAAAATCCTAACACCTACCCTCTCCATATTCATCATAAAATACGAGACGGGCCGCAGGGGCATACCACAGACGACTTAACCCTATCAGCACAAGAAACTCTTTCGGATATCTCTTGATGCGGATAGGGTTGTCGTTAAGCAAGGTTTCTAAAACCATATCACTGTCTATCCCGTCAACAGCGAAATCCTGGGGAAACTCTTTGCGGGTGAACCACTGCATAGCAATAGGAGCTACGAAAGTGTTCACCCAAAAGAATTTCTCCCTCCACCCTTTCAAATAGTCAAAGGGATTAGTATGGAAAGTAGGAACGGTAGTGTTTTTTTCTTACGCCTCTTTTTAATCGTAATCCACCCAGAGGGAAGATTAATAGCCAGGTAGAATCGGCGAAAAAGATGAATAGTGGGAGCACGACCATGGGCCCGACAACTAATCTCAAAATGGCTAATACGGGCAGCCCAATAACAAATAACTAGGAAATATGTATCCCAAAGTGTGACAAAACGTGTAGAATAAGGTGGAACGAGGAAGATGGAAATTGGAAAACTCGAAGAACCAACTATAGACACCAATTTTCCCTCAGGGAAATCACGAATGGTGTCGTTTAGCCCAGGCAGTTCTAGGCCAAACTCGCTCCTAATCCCATAATCATTGCAAAAAGTATCAAATTCTAAGGCGGATAACGTGGAATGAAAAGAATCAAGCGCCATGATAAAAGAAGGAGTAACACACCTTAGATCAGAACTTAGGATGGCTAACCAAAGAAGAATAGCAAGACAAGGAGGAATGGTAATGGGGATTTGAAAATATTCGAAAGAACAGTGGAAGAAATAAAGAAAATGCAAACCCTTTATATATGTGTCGTACAGTAATCGAGGACGCATTGAGTGGCTTGGGAAAGGACACGATGGCCCATCTCCCAATGGACGCCTGAGATCAAGAAGCCCTAAAATGAAAGGATAGGATTAAAAGCAAACCAATGGTCAGATGAAGACGCCGCCAGCGTTCACATCAGTCAGGAATATTACGGCGAAAGTATGTAGGCACGGTAAACTAACAGCCGACGCGTGGAACGCACTAAGGCAAGCGCATGCAGATATAACCGGTAGTCAGGATAATTGATATCTAGATAGATTTCCTCAGGAAGCAACAACCTAACTAGATTGGGGGACATGATGACGTATATGGCAGATCACACCCTATAACTTAGATACACACAATTCAAGCGTGGATAACGCTTAAGGCCAAGACAAACGCGGATAAAGGATACCGCAACACACTTCATACCACCACCTATAGACTGGACGGGGTATCTCTGACTGTCGTCTGCGTCTATCTTGCGAAGTACTCCTCCGCTGCTAACAGGTGTCCGGATTCCAAGTCACGAATTACATGAACTGCCCAAAAGGGAAACGACAGATACGTTAAAGAAGAGTGCAGACCAAGTTTCCCCTGAATGGCATAGAATCGGTTACCCGTGACGGTATGGCCAGAAGGTACAACCGTAAGTCAAATCATAACAACAGAAGAGCTCGACGAACAAGGCATGCTAAGATAACGACATCACAAGCATGCTATTACCTAACAGATAATAGCAAGCCCTTTCATACGTCATCCCCAGATGACGACAAGAGGAAGCTCACTATAATTACCAAACCCTTTGGTATTGCAAAATAGGTTCTTTCTCAAATATACACTACTATTCTCACTCGATCTTAATCTTAACTCACCCTAATGAGTACTAATTCTTACGCCCAAGGTCGATCGTGGGATCCCCTCCAACGGTGAGACTGTTAGTGCAAATATTACGATATTTAATCTATACATTCTCTTTATGTTTGGGTGACGACAAACATGTAATCTATAAAACATAACGTAAAGTTCACAAGTTACTTGTAGATGTATACTTCAATTCACGGATATCTCACCATCCTTATCCACCACAAATATATATTTATAAACTCGATATCAACATCCCGAGACTCTTACTCATATGGGCTTCACTAGTTGGATCAGACCAAGTAAATGGGCTAGCCCATTAAGGCCAAATAGGTTCGGCCCATTAAGGCCCAATCAAAGCTTCTAGAAGATGGAGGCAAAATATAAAGCTTCTAGAAGATGGAGGGAAAATAATAAATTTAAATTTTGAATTTTCTTTTAGAAGATGGAGGGAAAATAATAAATTCAAATTTTGAATTTGCTTCTAGAAGATGGAGGGAAAATAATAAATTTGAAATTTGAATTTGCTTCTAAAAGATAGAGGGAAAAATAATAAATTCAAATTTTGAATTTGTTTCTAGAAGATGAAGGGAAAATAGTGAACAACGATATTAACACAACAAGGACAAAAATAAAACATACTATGATATATATATATAAAATTATAAAATATATATAAAATCTATATATATATATATATACTATATATAAGAAAACATCCGGAGTATTTTTCCTGGAACCAAGCCGACTTAGCATCCATTTGTTTCTGTAGTTGTGCCGCCTTTCCATACATGGAAAGATGCAACTCGCGATCCTTTTCAGAGCTTTCTTTTAAAAGAGTGCAAATCAAAGCACGACTCTCTTGAGAAATGTCGTTGCATTTCTCATAAGTCTTTCTAAGATCGTCCCTGACGGCGCAAGAATCTTCAAACTGAAAAGCCAAATTCAAAAGTACATCCTGCCGACCTTTATCTTCGTTAATCAATCTTTGCACCAAAGCTTCGACTTCAAAATCAGTGTGAGGAAGCGAGCAGGCCATTGAAGTATCTTTGTAGTAGGATTTAAGTTTGAAAATTTGAGAGGAATGAGGTGGTATTTATAAGACAAAAAGGGGAAAAAGGGAAATAATTGAAGATTTTGTCTTTACTTCAACGGATACATTCCAATATTTTGTCGTGAGGGCTCATCCCAATAACAACACGTTCATGAGGGGTATGTAAGAACCAGCTTAAGAACAATTACCCTCACACCTTCGCAAATCCACAATCTCCTACAACGTCTTGATTTCGTGGGCGAAATCTTCTAACCTGGGGAGGATGTGACACCCCGTATGAAAATTTTGATTCTCATTGCGTTAAGTAAAAGTCATGTAATGCAAGGTTGCAAATTTACCAATAACTTTCAACGAGAAGTCATCTTATGGTCGTCAACGCATTATTTTGTCATAAAAAGTTTAATTTGCACGAGGATATCACCATTTTTACTTTATGACTAAAAGGGTATTTTAGAACGAGTAACGATAAAAATCATATTTAATTCACCTTTGAGAAACGAGAGCATTTACTTGTAGCACTTTATAAAAAAAACGCCTACATATAACTTAATGAATATGACAACTTAATATTAATACAACAAGGACAAAATAAACTATACATATATATATCTAAAAAAAATTCAGATGTGTACATATGAAAATGTATGGAAAACAAAATACAATATTGATAAAACATTATCATCACAAAAACTTACAACATTACCCTACTACTTTCATCATTTGAAAGATTCTTTACAATTGCATGTTACGTATCATACACTTGATACAAATTCAAAATTTAAATGCAAGAATAGTAGAGATGCCTTAATAGTAAGATGTTCTAACAGTATTAGAGAAGAGATATGATGACTAAAAGTATTAGAGAAAGCCACTATGATTCAATAGTAACATAGGACCATTCACATATAACTTATCTGTGATTAACCAAAGACTTCGGGTATAAATTAGAACCATTCATGAACAAATGTATTACAACTAAAAACTGAAAACAATAAGTAAACAATACGATTCAAGTGAGAACTACCGTTAGGGTGCAAGAGCCAAGCGGACGTCAGGTTATAAGGAGTGGAAGCCAAGAGTGGTTCGATCTCGTATCACCAACATCCCTCTTCATCGCCTAACAAACTCTTAGACCCCAATAAGTCACCCTCGTGGCTTAACGCCCAACTTTATTTTGTCATACACATTTTAGTCCCATGAACGACACGATAGAAATACACCTAGCCTTGGCAGGCTAGACGAGAGTTTCAGTACGTCATGACAAACTCATGACACACATGGTACACTCCATGCGTGATCCTTGTATTTGTGTGCATACAAAAACCCTTCACCATTTCATGCATAGAGAATTGACGATAGGAAATAAATAAAAACACACCATTGATGAAAAATAAGTAACAAGAAAATTTTATAAAACCCTAAATACATATGAGGTGGTAAACATTGGCTCACTAGGGATTGACATGCACAAGAATTATTCATAGGATGACGTAAAGTTCACCTATTATGACCTCGACCTATAGTATGTGCGTCATTCAAGCAAACCCCAAGACGAACCATAGCGAGACTTTTGCTCGTTGTTGACAACATCACAGACCAGGAAAGAGCGAACCCATGGTGCTCGTTGGTTTATAATGAGACCTTATAATACCCGACACTAATTGGAATCATGAGACACGTTAAAACGCATGCTAGTACACCATAAAAAGGGTGCTGCCACAGTAGCAGCGGCTGAGCCTGCTCAGACACACCTAGCGTCCTTATGTCGCAATATTTAAAGGCCTCGTAACCCATGTAATCGAGTCGGGCACATTGTGAGTTTTAAGGGAAGAACTAAATGTGAATATTTTGAGCAAGAAGGGAAAGGAGAGAAGCCAAAAACAGTGAGTGTAAACACTCACTGTCGTGGCGTCTGTTGAGCAGTCAAAAAGGGAGAAGAAAACTCACAGCAGCTGTTGTTGGGTTTGCTTCACATACACCGAACGCCCTTGTGTCTGGGGAAGGAGACCTCTCGTTGCAAACTAAATGAGTAATAAACATGCGAAATAAATAGAGAATGAATATATATACATATAAGTTGCTGCGTATGGACAAGAAACCAAAGATAATGAGTACCCAAGGCCACTGTGTGGCGTCAGGAGAACAGCAAAAAGAAAAAGGAAAAAAAGAGGATGGGCATGAATTATTATGTACATACACGTGAGGGGTTTGGTAACATAAAAGAGTGCATGTTCTTTTTGGATTATGGCAAGTTAACATAGTAACAATATTACTACTTTATCTATAAACTTTGACGTAGATAAATATTTCATGCGTAGCTATCTAACTTTCGGTTCGAGCACAAATTGGGTTGGCAGCCTGTTAGCAAATATAAATTGGAAACGATATTTTTATGGTTTGAAATCATTAACAAAGGAAACGAACTTTTAAACGGGTAAAACGGAATTATCCCGACTTATAATTTCTTAGTTAACACTAAAAATATCTTCAACCTTAGTTGGGTTTAAAATACGATTTAAAAGCCATATAATTTGAATTGTAAACATTGAGACGTGAAAATGCTAAATACAATTAAATAAATTAATTTTTTTTTACAAAAGTTATTTAGACAATTTCACATGAACTGCAATATATAAAATGGATAATTATACGAGATTCAGGTGACGACTAGAGTAGGTAAATGAGCGAGATGAATATATATATGTAGCTCAATAGTTAGTAAATAAATGTTATATTATTAAAACATAAATTGTATTTTAACAATGTAACCATGCAATTTTGAGTACATAATTACATCAAATTAGGTATCAATTTCTATATGTGCATAGTCGTGTATCATCCCTAGAGCCAACGGTTTACTCAACGCTTTGAAAACGTAAAAAAACGTTAACTCACAAACGACAATACCCTTTCAACCATTTTCATAATTCATTGCTTATATTAAGTCTTAAATCTCACAAACTACCTTAAATCTCACGAACTATAGGATATAAATGCGTTAACTCACAAACTACCTTAAATCTCACCAAATAAATAACCCTATAACCAACATCACACTACGAAGGGTCACATACACAATATTATGAATTGTATTGGTGATTACATCCTTACTATATCATTTTATGGGGGTCACCTACTTAAACACTTTGGACACTTTGCTAATCACCTACTTGTTACATCACTACACAAGGACTCTTTGTAGTAACCGTTGTAAATACTACTATTTACTATGTTGGTGTACCTCTAAAAGTATTTCCAATTATACAAAAACCTACTAAAAAGCATGAATACACCAATAATTGGTGAATGTCACATCATCGAGAAATGTAAACAACAAACTCATAATGAGACGAAAATGAAAACACGCTCGGTAAAAGTAAGAGACAACAGTCGCAAGTAGCAGTCACAAACTACGGGAAGACATAAAAGTCTACACCAGCCCTGAGCCAAGAATAATATGAACCCTAAGGATATGCACCAATTGACCAAAATCCTACCACCCTTTCCAGTCACCGGCTTAGGTCTTAACATAAGGATACCACTAATAATCGCGAATGAATTTCCAAACAAGAAACATACGAATGCCTAAACCCAACACTCCTCTATATATCCTCGAGACATAGTATGCATAATCATTCAAAACATGCAATACACCTTACCTCAAAAGTTAATAACACTTAAAGGTTAATCTTTACTCAGAAATGGGAAGTAAAAAGAAGAAACCCCATTTTGTCATATGCAGGGTGCATTCGAGAAATGTCTCAATCACTTTCCAGCAACGTACCTGACAACTCCCCGGAACAGGAAGCCGCCACAGAACACTCCATTCCAAGAAGACTTGACTCGCCAACCTCTCAGGCAACCCAATTACCTGAACTAGGGCTAACTTTGACCCCTACTACAGGACGTGAACACTCCCAAGAAATAAATAACCTCAGTATTCCTGCACTAACATCGCAAGCGCCTGGACCATCCCGAAAGAGAAGCAGGTCACCATCATCGCCATTCTTCCCAGATGCCACTACTTTCTCTGACGGTAAACCAGCATCTGAAGCATCAGAACTCAACCCAGAAGACGTGACAGCCAGACTAGAGGATCTGGAAGTGGAAATTGACACTCTTCATGCAGACACCGAAGACAAAGAACTCCTAATAGCTGAACTACAGGACTCCATTGCTGCTGCAGAAAGTGAGATCGCTATATTGCAGATAAGGGCAAATGATGCTGAGAGCAGACGTGCTGAGGATCATGAACAAATTCAGAAGATCCTAGCCCGCCTAAACCTATAAGCAGGACAGCCAGACTCGCTCAGCTTGCAAGGAAACCTCTAGGCAGAGAAATTAATAAAGACTTGTACTTTGCTTTCATGAAATAATAAATAACAATTCTGCCCTAAAAAGTTCCTGAGTACGTTTACCTAGTATAAACCATATATCTAATAAATTTTAGCATCAAATGACAAGCATCGTAATGCGCTAATGAAATAATACTATCGAAATTTCTAATCAGTACGAAACAAGTATGCTCATTGCCCAACAAATGAAGAAGACAATCCTGTACCCGGAAAACCACTAATAATTACAAGATACATAGCCATACTGAAATCCAACACTCCTCTATATATCCTCGAGACATAGTATGAACATGCAATACACCTTATCTTAAAATAGATAACACTCATAAGTTAATCTTTATCCGGATATGGAATGTAAGAAGAAGAAACCCCATTTTTTCATATGCAGGGTGCATTTGAGAAATGTCTCAATCACTTTCCAGCAACGTACCAGACAACTCCCCGAAACAGGAAGCCGCCACGGGACATTCCACTCTAAGAGGAATTAACTCGCCAACCTCTCAAGCAACCCAATTACCTGAGCTAGGGCTAACCTTGACCCCTGCTGCAGGGCGTGAATACTCCCAAGAAATGAATAAGCTTAGTGCTCCTGCACTCATATCACAAGCGCCTGGACCATCTCGAAGGAGAAGCAGATCACCATCATCACCATTCTTCCCAGATACCACTACTTTCTCTGACAGTAAACCAGCATCCGAAGCATCAGAACTCAACCCAGAAGATGTGATGGCCAGACTAAAGGACCTGGAAGTGGAAATTGACACTCTTCATGCAGACACCGAAGACAAAGAACTCCTAATAGCCGAACTATAGGACTCCATGTCTACGCAGAAATGAGATCTGTCACGTATTACAGATAAGGGGCAATGATATTTAAAGCAACACGTTGCAGAGATCATGAACAAATTCAGAAGATCCTAGCCCACCTAAGCCTATAAGCAAGACAGCCAGACTCGCTATAACAATGTATCCCAGCTTGCAGGGAAACCTCTAGGCAGAGAAATTTATAAAGACTTGTACTTTGCTTTCATAAAATAATAAATGAAATAACAATTCTGCCCTAAAAAGTTTCTGACTACATTTACCCAGTATAGGAGGAACCATGTGTTTGATAATTTTTAGAATCAAATGACAAGCGTCACAATGCGTCGATGAAATAACCCTATCGAAATTTCTGCTCAGTACAAATCAAGTATGCTAATTGCCCAACAAATGAAGAATACAATCGTGTGCCCAGAAAACAGAAATAAGGAAGCTATATCCAATAAACTCTACGAAACTTGAAGGATCATTTCAAAGGGGCCACACATAGTACTTCAGATAAGAAACAGTAATCCTTACAAAAAAAAATCAATTTCTTTCTTCCACTATTCGACATTTTTCCAAAATCCTTCTTAATTGCAACCAATAAACGCTTTAAATGGAAATACTAAACACATCTAAAGGCTTACCGGGTAATAACTTCGAATCATACCCAGATGCAAGGTAGGGCACATAGCAACATATGATTATGACGAGAAAGATTAAACCATAAAATACATAACGCGAAGCCCTATTCAATCAGATCTAAAGTATTTTTGTTCATAATACAACAAAATACAAAATATAGGAAATACAACAAAAATGTAAAATGCTAAAACAACCAATACATCGCCGCGAGAGAAGAAGCACATCGGGTAGACAAGCAAAACGAGCGATGTGATAATGAGGATCATGACAGGAGTAAAAATCTCGTTTGGAAACTCCATGGGGATTGGTAACCGATAGTTTTGAAGAAGAAGGAGAAAAACTTAATATGGTGGAGTGACGATAATTCGGGATAAGAGGTAAATAAAGTGAAAGTTGAGAGAGATAAGGAAAAGGGGGCGGCGTAGTGGGCAGGAGTTGTGAGGAATACTGATTTAAAATATTGTTATGTCTAGAAAGAGTGATTGCAACCAAACCCTAAACTCTCAACAAAAGTGATTATTTAAAATAACTTATATGCGGAGATAATGACTTTTCGAACACATAGACAATACCCGCCAACATATTAAGCGATATACACTTAGCAAAATAAACACATAAGGTGAACATAAACTTTCAGAGGACCACACGTGTGATAGAAAGTATCAAGGAAATAGTAAACCACAAATTGACACATAATATAACATCACTTATGAGACACTTAGGGGATACGACAATTTATACACACTACGATTCTTTAATACCAAATACGGTTACAATCATAAACAAATGACTAAAGGAAAAGGGGATGCCAATGTAAACCTGAGGTATACATAGCCTGATCAACTATGTATAAGTTAGGTCGACAGAGATATGCCCAATAGTACTCGATGTAATAACAAAAGTTTGAACGCGTACACATTTTACTCATTCATCACATTAAAGACAACACTCAAGGAAACTATGAACGTCTACGATACATCAAGAATACATCATGAGAATTCAATCATACATAAGCGAAACAAAGTTAAAGGTGAAACGTTCGATAATTCTTTCTGGAGGATTCAACATAAAGTTAATTAAAATGCCTAAGGACAAAACGATAATGCAACCCGCTAGCCTACTTGCGAAAACTACTTTTTCCAGAAAGCTTCCACGCCAATCGCCACAATGATGAGTGGCACAATAAGCCCTAGTATTGCAATGATGTACTGATGATCTTCTTCCTGTGGAACACTCGCCAAATAACAACCAACCACCACAACGAACACAATCGCAATCAAGGGGACGAGATACGACATTTTCATCTAAGGACGAATGAGAATTTGAGTAAAGAATTTTTTTTTTCGTTTTGGCAAATTCAAGAAATGGGCAAAGGGTATATATAGGTATAGTGGGGGTAACGGTTAGCCACATTCTAGCCGTTGGAGCCCCGCTTGCCACTTTCGTCCTTTTCTTAACCCATGCCACAGATAAGACGTTTGAATTCAGGGCAAAAGTTCCGACTTAAAAGGGGCTGCGACACCCCATAAAAATTTAAAGCTTATTTCAAACCCTTTAGTGAAAAATTTATCATCGAAAAATTTTCAAATTGCCAGTCAGTCTCATAAAATAATCACCTTGGGAAAAAGTTTACAAATTAATAACACTATCCCTAAGCCACCTTATGATACTGTAGAGGGACAACAATCATGTTCACTCAATTATTCAATACATAATTATCACGCCAACACTTTAAAATACTGTGTGGAGACAATAGTCATAGTCACTCAATTACCCCATTCAAGATGCGTCATGACAAGGCAACAGTCACAAAGCAAACATTTTGATACTACAGAAATCAAATGCATTCACTCGAACTTACTAGGTTACTAACATGATAGCCGTTGGTTTAGTGGAAATACAAGTACGTAGTTAAGACAACAATGTTTTATTCAAAGTAGTACAACAACATGGTTACAACAATCCTTAGACCATTAATCCGATGACTCACAATCTGAGTCGTACCTCACTACCCCAAATTCTAAAAAGAATGCATTATTTTCAGCCTGTTCTTGCCTAATTTTCTCCTCTTGTGCCTTTTTGTTCATGGCCTCCTCTTCCAGCATTTCTTTTAGAGCTTCTTCATCCATACGGAGTTGATGTAACTCTTTCTCGGTAAGAGGGAAATCAGTTTGTGATGACGAGCAACCTATACCTCCATGTGTACGGCCGGAGTATTTTTCCTGGAACCAAGCCGACTTAGCATCCATTTGTTTCTGTAGTTGTGTCGCCTTTCCATACATGGAAAGATGCAACTCGCGATCCTTTTCAGAGCTTTCTTTTAAAAGAGTGCAAATCAAAGCACGACTCTCTTGAGAAATGTCTTTGCATTTCTCATAAGTCTTTCTAAGATCGTCCCTGACGGCGCAAGAATCTTCAAACTGAAAAGCCAAATTCAAAAGCACATCCTGACGACCCTTATCTTCATTAATTAACCTTTGCACCAAGGCTTCGATTTCGGAATCAGTATGAGGAAGCGAACAGGCCATTGAAGTATCTTTGTAGTAGGATTTAAGTTTGAAAATTTGAGAGGAATGAGGTGGTATTTATAAGACAAAAAGGGGAAAAGGGAAATAATTGAAGATTTTGTCTTTACTTCAACGGATACATTCCCAATGTTTTGTCGTGAGGGCTCATCCCAATAACGACACGTTCATTAGGGATATGTAAAGAACCAGCTTAAGAACAATTACCCTCACACCTTCGCAAATCCACAATCTCCTACAACGTCTTGATTTCGTGGGCGAAATCTTCTAACCTGGGGAGAATGTGACACCCCGTAAGAAAATTTTGATTCTCATTGCGTTAAGTAAAAGTCATGTAATGCAAGTTTGCAAGTTTACCAATAACTTTCAACGAGAAGTCATCTTATGGTCGTCAACGCATTATTTTTGTCATAAAAAGTTTAATTTGCACGAGAATATCACCATTTTTACTCTATGACTAAAAGGGTATTTTAGAACGAGTAACGATAAAAATCATATTTAATTCACCTTTGTGAAACGAGAGCATTTACTTGTAGCACTTTATAAAAACCGCCTACATATAACTTAATGAATATGACAACTTAATATTAATTCAACAAGGACAAAATAAACTATACAAATATATATCTATACATATGAAAATGTATGGAAAACAAAATACAATAATGATAAAACATTATCATCACAAAACTTACAACATTACCCTACTACTTTCATCATTTGAAAGATTCTTTACAATTGCATGTTACGTATCATACACCTGATACAAATTCAAAATTTAAATGCAAGAATAGTAGAGATGCCTTAATAGTAAGAAGTTCTAACAGTATTAGAGAAGAGATATGATGACTAACAGTATTAGAGAAAGCCACTATGATTCAATAGTAACATAAGACCATTCACATATAACTTATTTGTGATAAACCAAAGACGTCGGGTATAAATTAGAACCATTCATGAACAAATGTATTACAACTAAAAACTGAAAACAATACGATTCAAGTGAGAACTACCGTTGGGGTGCGAGAGCCAAGCGGACGTCGGGTTATAAGGAGTGGAAGCTAAGGGCTCGTATCACCAATATCCCTCCTCATCGCCTAACAAACTCTTGGACCCCGATAAGTCGCCCTTGTGGCTTAACGCCCAACTTTATTTTGTCATACATATTTTAGTCCCATGAACGACACGAAAGAAATACACCTAGACTTGGCAGGCTAGACGAGAGTTTCAGTACATCATGACAAACTCACGACATACATGGTACACTCCATGCGTGATCCTTGTATTTGTGTGCATATAAAAACCCTTCACCATTTCGTGCATAGAGAATTAACGATAGGAAATAAATAAAAACACACCATTGATGAAAAATGAGTAACAAGAAAATTTTATAAGGATTGACATGCACAAGAATTATTCATAGGATGACGTAAAGTTCACCTATTATGACCTCAACCTATAGTATGTGCGTCATTCAAGCAAACCCCAAGACGAACCATAGCGAGACTTTTGCTCGTTGTTGACAACGTCACAAACCAGGAAAGAGCGAACCCATGGTGCTCGTTAGTTTATAATGAGACCCTATAATACCCGACACTAATTGGAATCATGAGACACGTTAAAACGCATGCTACTACACCATAAAAAGGGTGCTGCCACTGTAGCAGCAGCTGAGCCTGCTCATACGCACCTAGCGTCCTTGTGTCGCAATATTTAAAGGCCTCGTAACCCATGTAATCGAGTCGGGCACATTGTGAGTTTTAAGGGAAGAACTAAATGTGATTATTTTGAGCAAGAAGGAAAGGAGAGAAGCCGAAAACAGTGAGTGTAAACACTCACTGTCGTGGCGTCTGTTGAGCAGTCAAAAAGGGAGAAGAAAACTCATAGCAGCTGTTGATGGGTTTGCTTTACATACACCGAATGCCCTTGTGTCTGGGGAAGGAGACCTCTCGTTGAAAACTAAATGAGTAATAAACATGCGAAATAAATAGAGAATGAATATATATACATATAAGTTGCTGCGTATGGACAAGAAACCAAAGATAATGAGTACCCAAGGCCACTGTGTGGCGTCAGGAGAACAGCAAAAAGAAAAAGGGAAAAAAAAGAAGAGGATGGGCATGAATTATTATGTACATACATGTGAGGGGTTTGGTAACATAAAAGAGTGCATGTTATTTTTGGATTATGGCAAGTTAACATAGTAACAATATTACTACTTTATCTATAAACTTTAAAGTAGATAAATAATTCATGCGTAGCTATCTAACTTTCGGTTCGAGCACAAATTGGGTTGGCAGCCTGTTAGCAAATATAAATTAGAAATGATATTTTTATGGTTTGAAATCATTAACAAAGGAAACAAACTTTTAAACGGGTAAAACGGAATTATCCCGACTTATAATTTCTTAGTTAACACTAAAAATATCTTCAACCTTAGTTGGGTTTAAAATACGATTTAAAAGCCATATAATTTGAATTGTAAACATTGAGACGTGAAAATGCTAAATACAATTAAATAAATTAATTTTTTTACAAAAGTTATTTAGACAATTTCACATGAACTGCAATATATAAAATGGATAATTATACGAGATTCAGGTGACGACTAGAGTAGGTAAATGAGCGAGATGAATATATATATGTAGCTCAATAGTTAGTAAATAAATGTTATATTATTAAAACATAAATTGTATTTTAACAATGTAACCATGCAATTTTGAGTACATAATTACATCAAATTAGGTATCAATTTCTATATGTGCATGGTCGTGTATCATCCCTAGAGCCAACGGTTTACTCAACGCTTTGAAAACGTAAAAAACGTTAACTCACAAACGACAATACCCTTTCGACCATTTGCATAATTCATTGCATATATTAAGTCTTAGAATGAATACTCAGAAATTGTCATAATTACTTAGGTGCTTGACTGAGTCGCTATTTGACGTGCTTTAACCCATTTCCAAATCTCCGACGATAAACCGACAAGGTGAGTTTCATAGCCCCTACTTTACTGTTTTAAATCATCTTTTGGGGTGAGAACATTGCTTAATTTTTAACAGTTGAACACAAGTACATTTACTGATTTACTATTTGGGTCTAAGTCACTATTCAACCCAACTTGCTATATTGCCCAGTTTATCATAAACTGTTAATTTCTTGACCGGATGATCGGTTGAGGGAGCGCGAATGTTATGGATAGATCTATCGGGATTGACAATCCCTGTTTGTCTTGGACTGACATTAGTCAAGCAAACACAGTTTCATTTGAGTCATATACGGATGTTGCGGGTTGAACATTTGCACGGGCTTATCTATGATGATATATGTTAATGCTTCAGTGTCATGAGCTTAGACAATAGTAAATACTTTTCATTGTGATATATAGGATTGCTATATTTTAGGCTATGGCTATAAATCTTGTGGTTCATCATTATTATTAAACAACGAAACCTATGAACTCACCAACTTTATGTTGACACTTTAGCATTGTGTTTTCTCAGGTGTACTACATTACGGAATATATGGAGTCTGCATTGGTATATTGGCATGTAGAGATCTATCTCTCGTATCAAGTCCTCTTCACGCCATGAAGTCACAATCCCAAATCTAGTCTTCCGCTATAGTAAATTTGGGTGTGTGACAAGCCCCTACCAAGATTGCCTATTCAATAACTTGTAATATATTTGACCAATTCAAATGGTAAGTTATAATCACATTTAATGACCACGATTATATTGTCATGTAACTACTAATTCCTATAATTATGGAGGATAATTATGGAAGAGATTATATCTTCTATAATCTCTCACAATTCCATTTGATTAGGGTTTGAGTATATCCCCTATAAATAGAGGATCACAACTTCATGGAAAAAAATAACACATAAAACATAAACACTTAGAAGCGAAGGGTTCTTGATTTGTGCCTAAAACAAGAACAAGCACTTGGTTTGATCCCAAGGAGGTAATCGTGTAACCCATGCATATGGTCGAATAATCTTCTTTGGAAAGTGATTACACGACTTTAAGTGATATCGGGTAACCTTAATTGGTAATTAGTTAACTCTTGTGAAAACAAGACTTCGTAGTACAATGAGTGATGGCTTTATTAAAAGTAGCGTGATTCTTAGTGTTGAAAGAGAGATTGTTCGTACCCTTTGTACTAATAACGTTATTGATGATTTTTACTCAAAAACACAAAGTCGTGTCTAAATGAAATAACACAAGGTACTGTTACTTGTTTTTCCTTTAACTTCTTATTTATCATTAACATAAAGTTTGTGTTTTAATATATTGAATATTTTTTGTTATTTGCAGGTTAGTTCATGAGACATGATTTGGGCCGAATGCTAACCTCTAAGTCGCTAACCGCCATTGAAACTCTTACCAAGATTGATTAAGGTTTTTGTATTACCGTAAAACATGTGTGCCTTTAATTTTTTTCAGATTTTCATGATTTGATATATTGGTTCGAATTATATGGTCATCATTCTAAAATATTATGTCAGCCCCCATAACTTGAAATCCTGGCTCTGCCCCTGGTAGGGCTGGATATGTATATGTCTTTGTGTTACTTGGTATATAGTTATTAAGAAATGTACGAGATTTTGCGAAGGTTAAGGAATATTCATGAATCTGAACTTGTAAACGAGTATATTTGACATTAGAAGTCAAAGTCATCATCTAATGCCAATAGCTTTTTTAGACTTATATCGCATCTTTGAAAATAGCTTTGCTCTAAACTAGGCTACAATGGGTTAAAGTTAGACCCGACAACGAAAAGCTCATGAACCATTTTAAGGTTACAACTAGCAACTACTTCTATCTTGCATGTTTGCTTTGAGCTAGAATGCAGCATGTGAAAGCTTATTGGGCACAATCAAAGTCTCATCCGTAGCAGATTATGTTAGTTTATGGATAATAAATTAATAGATGTGTGTTAGGATCGAACTCAAGATCACGGGATTGCACTCACTACGAGTTAACAATTAATAAATAATATATTTGTTAATTTTACACATAAACGTTTAACGGTCGTTAAGTATTTAACGGAAAAAGACTAACTCGCGCTCATATTTATGGGCAAGGACAGTACATAATTACTTAATTGATGTTACATAAATTTTACATATTTAATGTTTCATAATTATGAGAATTGATGTTACACAATTGATGTTACATAATTAATGAATTGATGTTACATAATTGATGTTGCATAATTAATGAATTGATGTTACTTGTTCACCAAGTATTAGGGTTAGGGTGCCTATATAAACACCCATATGGAGAAGTGAAAGAAATAATAATCCCTAAACTCTATCACTCTTTTGTCCTACATTCGACCCCATAACCTTGGGTTGATCGGATCGAATCGTTCGTTTAAACGCTACGTGTTATCAAGCTAGTGATTGGTTAACTCGATACATAGCGTGTGTACAAGATCGTGATACAATCTTCCTTTAGATTGTTCTTGGATTGTTTTCGTATAAACCCTAATTAGGGTTCTTGGAGATAATCCCTAAGCAATTTGATTCTTGTTCGGGCTAGAATCAAAAGGTATGTAACCCTAATTCGGTTAATTATTCAAACATGTTATTTGATCCTTTATTTGCTTTCGCTATTCTATGCTTTGATGTTATGGTTTAATATAATTGTTATGAAAGTATAAAACCATCAGTGGCATCACGAGCCATTTTAACATGTTGATAATTACCGAAACCTAAAATCAATAACTAATATTGTATTGATGTTAAAATACATGATTTAATTGTTATGACATGTATGTGGGTTACGATCCTTACGGGATAATTGTTATGTGTATTGTGTGGATCCATGACAAACATGCATGTTTATCATGGATCATGAGAATATATGAAGTAATTTGTTACGTGTATATTTTTGACCACTTAATTTTAGTACGATAAATCTAAAATTCGGGAAGACTTATATATTGTTTCTTGATTGGATATATGATAAGTAAAACCTAGAATTTAAAATTAGGGTTCATCGTATAAAATGATTACATGTGGCTACATGATTTACTTTAATGCATATAAATTGTTATTATGTGTTTATTGTTTTTGTTTATTTAATTATGGCGAATTGTTGTAAACAAAAAGGGTAATTTTTCAAAGAAAATAATATGGACTAAATCAATATAAAAAAAAACAAAAACAAAAATTAAGAATTGTTTTGAAGATTAAATAGTTGATTGGTAATTTTCGTACTAAATGGTTAGAAAGGCTCATCCAAT
>BQNB010112514.1:0-22136 GCA_026074375.1 Tanacetum coccineum | reverse complement strand
CTATGGATTTCACTTAACCTTTGTGTTGACTTTTTAGCATGTTTTATCTCAGGTAACTAATGGCACGGAGTGGCGAGGATGTAGGATCCCTAGATCATTCCATGGATGAAATCACAAGATCAATGGCAATAAACGATTAAACATAAAGAACTTTTGATTGAAAGAAAAACAAGAGTTGCTACAAACCCTTCAGATGAAAAATAAAATGGAGTGGCTAACCTAATTTTGACTAAACTAGGTGTATTTATACTAACTAGGATTTGCCTTTGAGGGCTTTCTTTTTGGGCTTTTTACATCTTGACCCGTATTCATAATAAACATTAATTAACATTGTCTTTCGAGCTAGACTTTTGTCTTGAATCTTCGAGTGACCGAAGCTTCTTTGTTCGGGTCCATTTATGTGAACCTAACAGAAGGCATAGTCCTTGGCAGTAATATTTCTAAGTCCGGGATTGAGGTTGATAAGGCAAAAGTTGATGTCATTGCAAAATTGCCTCATCCCACTACCGTGAAGGGTATTCAAAGTTTTCTCGGTCATGCCGGTTTCTACCGATGATTTATTCAGGATTTTTCCAAAATCGCCCGGCCTATGACCCACCTCCTTGAAAAAGAAACTCCGTTTATCTTCTCGAAGGAATGCATCGAAGCATTTGAGACCCTTAAGATGAAGTTAACCCAGGCTCCAATTTTAGTTGCCCCCGATTGGGACTTGCCCTTTGAAATCATGTGTGATGCAAGTGATTTTGCTGTTGGGGCAGTCCTAGGGCAACGTAAGACCAAGCACTTCCAGCCGATACACTATGCAAGCAAAACCATGACCGAAGCTCAAGCACATTACACTACAACGGAAAAAGAATTACTTGCCGTAGTGTATGCTTTCGAGAAATTTCGGCCATATCTTGTCTTGTCTAAAAGCATAGTGTATACGGACCATTCGGCTCTCAAGTATCTGCTCGCTAAGCAGGATGCTAAGCCAAGATTGCTCCGGTAGATTTTGCTGCTCCAAGAATGTGATGTCGTTATCCGTGATAAAAAAGGAGCAGAAAATCTCGCCGTCGACCACCTTTCTAGACTTGAAAATTCCCATCAAAGTGAGCTCGAGAAAAAGGAAATTACGGAAACATTTCCTCTCGAGACACATGGGATGGTTACTTTTCGTGGTGATGATAATGCCCTATGGTTTGCCCATTTTGAAAACTACCATGCGGGGAGTTTCATGATCAAGGGGATGTCGTCCCAGCAGAAAAACAAGTTTTTCAAAGACGTCAAACACTATTTTTGGGACGACCCCTTCTTGTTTAAGATATGTATGGATCAAGTGATCCAGCGGTGTGCGCACGACAAGGAAGCTCTCGACATCCTCGAAGCTTGCCACAATGGACCCACGGAGGGACATCATGGTGCAAATCTCACCGCCAAAAAAGTCTTTGATGCCGGTTTCTTCTGGCCTACGATTTACAAAGATGCCCACGAGTTGGTTATAAAATGCGACTCGTGCCAGCGTCAAGGAAAAATTTCACAACGTGATGAGATGCCTTAAAATTCCATCCAAGTTTGTGAAATCTTTGACGTTTGGGGCATTGACTTCATGAGGCCGTTCCCGTCTTCAAGAGGGAACAAATATATACTCATGGCCATCAATTACTTGTCGAAATAGGTTGAAGCAAAAGCGCTCCCCACCAATGACGCCCGAGTTGTTTGCAAATTTCTTAAATCTCTCTTCGCCAGAATCGGTGCCCCTCGTGCAATCATAAGTGATCGCGGAACCCATTTTTGCAATGACCAGTTTGCAAAGGTCATGCTTAAATAAGGAGTCACTCATTGATAAGTGTAAAATACACATATCCATTTATACTTAAAATAACCTAATTAAACCCAAAACAGAACAAAATTGGCCAAAATATGCTTGTATTTGTGCAGGTGCGGATATATCAAAAATCATAAGAAAACAGTCAAAAACGGGCAAGCACGAACACGAGAATCAGAAGAGTACAAAGCCGAAGCCAGAAAAGTTAAGCCTCAGTCAAAATCAGCCAAGGAAAGTCAAAGTCAGTCAAAGATGGTCAAACTAAGTCAAACACAAAAGGACAAATCCTCAAAATGTTTCACTTTGGTCCCTCAACTCTCACAAAGATCCAAAAATATCCCCTCATCCCTTATTGGTATTGGGCCCGAGAAAGCTTAATGGGCCTCTTAAAACCTAAAAAACCATACTCGGATACCATATTAACCAAAAGCCCAAAACCATAAGCCCATTAACCAAACCCTATACCCTTTTATAAAACTACAAGGACTTGTCCTGCCATTTTTGAAAGTAGTTTTTACACTATAAGTGTGATATCAAAAGACAAGGACCATTTGTGCAATTTCACCAAACTTCCAACTGAATTAAACCACCCGTTGCCCCCATTGCCCCTACAAACTTATATTCTCTCTTTTATCCCAAAATATATAGAGCCATAGATCCCACCACACCTTCTCTCTCGCATAGAGAGATACCACCATCACCCTTCCCACGCCCACCCCCCTCGATCACACCCAATAGACTTGTTAATCTCTATTATCAGCTCTAATTTCTATCCTTGATGACTGAGTTGTAACCTTACCCCAGTCCCCGGCCATTCCTTCACCATATAGGAACGGGTCTAAGATTGGTCGCTTACATATAGAGGATAGATATAGAGATCTTGTCCCGACTACTCATCGCAAGAAGGTCCTCCTCTATGTTAGAGCGAAGAGTGAATTCACCGAAAACTGAGAAAATCATCCATGATAGGACTTCATGGTTTCTCAATCCTATATCGTTGAAAGATTGCACCATACACCTTTGGAAACGTCGCCGGTGCATTGCATAAACCTCATAAGGCTATGCGGATCGATAGGCAAATGTCCAGTAGGGCAGGGGAAAGGAGTCTTCTCTTGATCAAGTGGGTCATTTAGGATCTGAAAGTTAGCGGGGTTTTCCGTCCTCCAAAAAGCAAATAGTTACTTTCTTTTCAGGCTAACCTTTCAAGCATATGATCCATAAATGGCATGGGAAATGGTCTTAACGAGTTGCATCATTGAGTTTTCGGTTAATTCGATGCAAACTCTGCCATCCCGTAACAAAACCTAGTGGGTATTAACTCATTTTTCTTCATTTTTTACCCCCCAGGTTTATGCCTCCTTCATAGGACACATTGAACGGGCTCACCCAGGGACTGTCAAGATGGGGGTAATATTAACCCGCATCAAGTAGTTTGATAACTTCTTGCGCTTTATACATCCTCATTGATTTTGGGCGTTAAATCTTCTCTGATGTTGAACTACGGGTTTGGCATCATTTTCCTCCATCAAAATCTTATGGTGCAAAAATGATGGATATATCCCCTTGTATATTAGACATCTTCCAAAGCTGTCTATGGGCATGTTTGTGTGACTTAAGAACCTTGATCAGGGCGGTTTTATCCTCATCTTTCAAGTTTTTAGCGATTATGACGGGTAATTTGTCATCACCCTCCAAAAATGCATACTCAAGATAGGATGGTAAGTCTTTGAGTTCAAGGTCGGGAGGATCTTCACATGAAGATTTAATCTCTTCAGGTACATTTATTATTTTTTTTTTTTTTTTTTTTTTTTTTCACAAACTGGGTGACGGAGGGAGATTTGGTCACTATTGACTTACACTTAACAACTCACTCAAGGTAAACGTATCTCCCTCAGAATCATAGATGCCGGTCAACACCTGTGGTATTGAATACATTGTTCAAGAAATTCTCAATCTCTTCCGTTAGAGAAATCACTTCTCCGTTAGGAGTGAAAGATGGAGGCGTGAATCTATCATAAGGTCCGACGTTGAAGGTGGGATTGCCACTTTCGAGTTTTTAGTTACTTCTTGAACATTATTCTTCACAAGCAAGTCAATAACATCGACTCGGTTATCCGATTTCAATGTTATTGTAGGAGAAAGTCTTTGTATCACAACTTTTTGAAGGTCACGGATTGGTATCGTTGCCTACTAAGGGTCATTTGTTCACCGTTGAACATCGATCAGGGCACGTGCCGTCCTCATGAATTGCTCTACTAAGATTAGGGGCACCCGAGGATCGGAAACGTAATCATCGACCACAAATCGGGACAGGAAAGAAGAACGTTCCAACTTTCACGAAAAATTCCTCGGCGATGCCGGTGGGAGTTGAAATCGTTTCGTTCGGCAAAAGTTCAAGAATCATTGGTTTTTGGTCAAAGCTGGTGAGACTTAGTTCTTTTCAAATGGAGTAGAGGCATGAGGTTGATGCTTGCACCGAGATCGGCTCAAGGCTAAGCATTCATTCATTTCCGGAAAAATAACACGGTATTAAGAAATATCCGGGGTCTCCAAGTTTCTCGGGAAAACTTTTTTTTGGATAAACCGACGAGAAATTCTCGTTTTACGTGTTCTTTGTCAACTCAATCATATTATCCTTGTCATTGAGGGAGCTTTCTAACATTGGTGCAATTTGGGCTTGTGTAGGAGAGCGTCCGCGAAATTAGCTCGAAAGGAGTTTCGAAAAAATCTCCATAATTTTGAAGCTAGAAGTTTGTTCTTTTTCACGGGAAGCTTTTCTTTGTTGGCCCTTGGATAGGATTAGGCAAGGTTGGTTTAGTCTTTGAAGGCAGATAACAAGGGCTCACCAAATTTGGTCTTTAGTTTTGGACTACTTGGAGTTGGATGTTTTCGGTGCTTGGTCTGCACCGTATCCTTTGTCACCTTCGGGTTCTTTTTCCTGTTCTTTAGGAGGAGAAGAAATTTGAGGTCCATTATAGGAAACTCCGCTTGGGTAGTGATTGCTTTTCAATCACACTTTCGGGTTAGCAATGATGTTGCTTGAAGGATACCTAGAACCCGAAGTAGAAGCGGTATTATATTTACAGAATTTGGTGATCAGGTCGTTATATTTACCATTTGGATTTTGCATATTTTGCCATAACCGCTGTCGTTTTAGCTTTGACTGAGTTATCAAATCGGGCTTAGACACACCTGGTGCTGGTGTAACTAGGCTTGGTAAGGCTGGAGCTTGATAAAGTCGGTGGGTTGATTGTTCTGGGGTTGGTATAACTTGTATTGATTGACTTATTACCCCGATTTGGTTAAAATTGTTCCCCCAATTTTGTTTGAAAATTGATCCCCCGATTTTGGTTGTTTTGATGTTTTGCATTGAGGAAAACCGGGAGGTGCGGGGGTTCTCGATTTGAATTTGGTTTGCAGCACAAATTGAGGGCGGTAACTGGCAATCCCTTGGTTGTAGGTAAAGGCGGCGGCTTGTGACACGTTTCTTTGATAGTATTTATTTTTTCCCCACCTTTAATTAAACCTTTTACCCTTTATTTATTTTGGATATTGTCTTCGATATAAATTTGCCATCGGTGGCTGGACAATTTTGGTAAGAATGACCACCCCCGCAAGTTACACAACTTTGCTCAACCGCTTTTACGGGAGCGGGAGCTGGAGTTTGGTTTTTCTTATCGAGTAGAAAGCTTAAACCATATCTTCAGCTCAGCAACATGGATGAAAAAATGCTGGGTTTATGAAGAGAGCTCGTACTCACTTTGAAACAATGGCCTTGCTTCGTGATTGACGAACTTTGGACTTGCTCTCGATGATTTTTAGGCATTCTCGAGGCATTTTATCCAAAAAGTTACCACCCGCAGCGGAGTTCAATGAATCTTGATCATTCGAATTTAGGGAATTATAGAATGTATCGAGTTGATGCAATTCTGAAAACCCATGATGCGGGCATCCCCTAAGAAGATCATTGAATCGGTCCCATGCCTCGTAAAATGTTTCATCAAATTTTTGTTGAAATCTTGTGATTTCATTTCGAAGATTTGTTGTTTTAGAGGGAGGGAAGAATTTGTTAATGAATTTCGAAACAAGATTAATACCATGTAGGGAAATCGAGTGAGGGGGTTCTTTTTTCAAGCCAAATCAGGGCTGCTTCCTCGAGGGAAAAAAGGTGAAAGCAATATAAGTTAACCGACGTACTCGGGATGTTTGGGAACTTCATCGTAGAAGTGATCTGTTGAAAATATCGGATGTGAGCATGTGGGTCTTCTTTACGTGTCAAAAATTGCTGTTTTGAACAAGATTAATGTAGACCCTTGCTTGATCTCAAAGTTGTTCGCTTGGTATTTCGGGGAACATACGATCGCATCCTCGTAACACTCGTGTGGGTGCTTTTTCGATCAATTGCGACCCCATTGTACGATTATAGTCTCCATCGTAAACTATGGGAGGATTGTTATTTGGGCTTCTCAAGATTTTGGTGGATTCAACAGAAAGCTTGCGGACTTGTTGGTTGTCGACACGTTTACGGGCTTGAGAACGAGTTGTGCGCATGCACAATATAGAATATAAAAGTAAAAAAAAAATAAAAATAAAAAAATTTACACTAGATTTTTTTTTTTTCAATGATTTATTAACAATGATTTTAACGAAACAAGGAGATTAGACACTTCAACCAATTAATACTACTTACTTCACTCGGTAGCTCTCAAAAAAGATAACGCTCAGTGTGAGGGTGTGGGGAGTAGGAATTAGCGCGAAGTTATTTTCTCCTTTCGGGTCGTAGTTCCTTGGAACAAACCACTCCTTTCCCATCTTTATAGTTTGTTTAACTTTTTTCAAGGTGAGCCTTATCGTTGTAAGAGACACAAATGACAGGTTTTTAAATCTTTTTGTTCGTTTTGGGAACCACAACGTTCACCGGTGTTATTATGGGATATTACATCAATTGAGAAATAGTGATATTTTGGTATTTTACCAATTTGTGAATTTTATTTCATTTTTATGGAAAATGTTTTTATATTTTTGGTTTTTATTTTGTTTTTATATGATAATTATACTAATAAAAGAAAATGAAAAATTATTTTTGTACTTTTTATATTTTTGTAGAAGAAAATATTCACAGATTCAAACACAAATTTGTCAAACGTTACGATAATCGTTTTTCACAGCCTCCCCGGCAACGGCGCCAAAAATTGATTCGTATGATAATGTATATATATAATATACAAGCAAACACTCAACCAATTACCTTTGCACAAGGAATGGTTAAAGTCTACCAAAATAATATATATGGAAACCGGAAAAGTATGTAGTTCCCGGGTCGTTATGTCCCAACGAGGCTTGAATGAAAATCGTAATGAGTCGGATTTGGTTGATTGATGTAGTTGAATATGACGAATGATATGTTGAGGCAATAACAACTACTAAGTAATACACGAGATGAGAAGTAAGGAAAATAAGCTAGGTGCAGGCTTGAGACTAGAAATGGTTAAAAAACACTTAAAACTTTTACTCTAAAGACAGAAATAAGCTTCAAATAAATTAAGACAAATCAAATAAGCACTAAGCTAACTCTTAATAAGCAAATTAAAAAAGCATTTAAGCTAAATAAACAGGAGGTAACTCATGCCGAGTACCTAACAACAGTACTACCAGTATTAACTAACTGGTACTACATTGGATTTGAGTATCTGCTAGTTATAAGGTAGTTATGGTAGTTTTACCACTGTCACCAAAAAAGTGATGATTTTAAAAAGTGTTTTTAGCCCAAAACGCAAAACACGAAAGTTGTTCTCAACATGTTTTTAACAACTTTAATAAAGGGACACCTTGCGAAAATAAGCATTTTATAAGCTCCAAAAAGCCAAATAAGTTGCTGATTGTAGAAAGTTGCTTAAACTTTTGGATTTTGGTATTTTGGACACTACAAACTCAAAATAAGCTCAAATTCAAAAAGGAGAGATGTTTTCGAAAGCTTATATGTTTCTTAATCTGATTCCAAAAAACTTTTTCAACCAAACACAACTTAACTTACTCAGCCAATAATGAGTTCGAGATAGATGTACGACGATCCGATCTAGGTTTGAGAAAAGAATGCTGGTGGCATAAGATAAGACGTCTAAAGCAAAGAACGCGTCAACATGAGAGGTTTCGTGGCTTGGACCAACGAGTGTAAAAAGAGATGGAGAGTGGTTCATATTGGTTAGACAAGGTTTGGACCTCCATTTGGAGAGATGTAAGGACCTTGGCTATTGAAGAGGCGTATATGACAAAGTATTCTATCCATCCTGGAGCGGATACGGTGTTGTGTGGTTTTAGGTTAAGTAAGCGATGGCTGAGTATGAAGAAGGATGTAGCTAGTTGCGGTAGTAAGTATTTAGCGTATTCGAGAGTGGAAATTGAGTATCAAGGGTCTTCAAGATTGTTGTTACAACCTGAGTTACCCAAGTAGAAGGGGAAAAAAATAACTAAGGATGTTATTGCTAAGTTACCAAGTTTTAGTAGTGGATACGATGCGATTGGGTGTAGTCAATGGACTGACTAAGTCACCTCATTTCTAGCTATACTTAGGACGTGTATGGTGGATGTTAGAGGTAGTTGGGATACTTATCTTTTCGTAAGATGAGTTTGTCCCTAAGGTAGGGATTATCATTCGGGTATGAGACGTGCTTCACTTGGAGCATTGTGTGGAAAGGAATGTAGGTTACCGTTTCATGGGCAGTAACTAGAGACAACGAGATTGGATGAACCGAATTTGGTTCAAGGATTATGCTAGTATGAGGATTAACCGTTAGACTTGAGGCTGGTAATTGAGTGTTACCTAGAGTATTCAGTTTGAAGGATGTTTCGATAAGTATGGTAAGTTGATACCAAGGTAAGTAGGTCCATTTGAGATTTTTGAAAGGATTAGCGGTTAAGATTATCTAAAAGAGTTGAGGAGTGTGCATGACATGTTTCGCGGGTCAAAATTTGAAGTATTTGGTAAATTCGAGTTTGCATGTGCCTTTAGAGGTAATTAAAGTAGGCAAAACTTTGGTTTTGCTAAATAACTAGTAGGAATTAATGTTCATTGAGTTAAGATTCGATTGGACTCAAAGGGAAGTATTTAAGACTTCAGGTAAACTGAGTATCCACACTTGTTTAATGAGTTGCGAGACCGAGTTGTAAATGACGTTGTTACACAACTTAAGGTTTTTAATGAGTTTCCTTGATGACGGGCGAGGTTCAGGTAGTCATATTTTTCTTTTCGTGTTGTGTTGTTGTGTTGCTAATTGCACCCTTATGAGGGTAAGCAAAGTCATTAGTAGTTGGATTCAGATTTTAGAAGTTGGATGAGATTAAAGTTGACAAGACTCTTTGTTTTGTCAAGGAACCGTTGATGTTGTGGACCGAGAGGTCATGAGTAAAAGCATAGTATGATAGCATTAGTGAAAGTTCGTTGGGATTCGAAGCGTGGTCCTGAGCTTACTTGGGAACGCAAGGATCAAATGAGGTCTAAGTGTCCTCAGTTGTTTGTCGATAGTGCTAATGCCTCGAGTAGTTAAATCTCGGGACGAGATTTTCTCAAGGTGGGGATACTGTGACAACCATGGCTTGAGCAGGTTGGTCAAACCGTAGTGTTGACCTAAATATCTGTTCTATAAGTATGGTTTATGGTTATATGTGATCATATGTATTTATGTGTGTTTGTATGTGTTTATGAGGTACTGGTAATCAATCTATTGGGTGTGATCATCTCAATGAGATTGGATTGATGGTGAAGTTTGTTGAGTTCATTTCGTTCACTTTTGAGTGACGGGGAAATGATTATTGAGATTTGAGCGTTTTCGTGTTAAATGTGTAAGTATTATTACGTATACGTATTTTTGTGTTAGTAATTTAAGATAAGTTTAGGTTTTAGAGGTTAAGTTAAGAGAAATGAGTTATTTGATGGAGAAATTTCATTTTAATCACTTATAGTGATAATGGAATTGATTGGGTATTTTGAGAGAATTGTTTTGGTTAATATGTGGATCTCTAGGTGATGGATTAAAAATGAGAAGTGTGTCATTTGTGAAAGAAATGAGTTTGTTAAAAAATGAGAGTTTTGGAAGACTTTTTATTTTTAGAAAGTGAATTTGAAAATAAAAAGTTATTTTTAGAAAGTAGTTTTCAAGCAAAATGGTTTAACAAATTAGCATAAATACCAAACTAATCCCAAACCCTTCCCCCTCATTGTTTGGCCGATCCAAGGAGAAAAAAAAGATCTAGGGTTTTCTTCTAAGGTAAATTTTCTAATCTTGTTCAATTCTAGTTTTAATTTTTCAATCCTAGTAATCCAACATGATGGATTAGGGTTATAAATTAGGAGTTATAAATTAGGGTTTATAAATTAGGGTATTTAATTTTCAGAAAGTTTATGTTATAATGATGATGGTTTAATCATTAGATCGATTGAATTAGCGATATGATCATGCGTTAGGGCTTAGATCACTCGAATTAGTCGTTTTAATTCACTGCAGAAATTTAGTCAGACTTGTAGAGGTCATAACTCGGTCATAAAAGATCAAATAAATAATTTACAACATACTGGAGATAACCTCAGAGAGTCTACTTTCCAGAAAAGTCGGCCTCATAAGTTTTTATGGTCGGGAAGTGGGTCAAATGGTCATTACAAAATCAGTGTGTAAAACAGTGACGAATTTCAGTTTTGATTTTTATTTTTCTAAAAATACTTAGACATTGAGTTAGAGGCTCTAAGTCACGTGGAAGTTAGTTCATATATTGTGTGTGTTCTCTGAATTTTGGCTAAGGTCATAGTGAGGTCTAAGTTGGTTAACCAATGTCATACTTTTAGAAGGTCAGATTCTGGACGAATTCTGGACATCAGTGTGTAAAATAGTGACGAATTTTCAGTGTTTTGGTTATTTATTTTTCTAAAAAACTTAACAACTAGTTTAGAAGCAAAATCACCGTTGACATAAGTATTATATAATGTGTGTGTCCTATTGAAGTTATTTTCTAAGCTGAAAAGGCGGTCTAAAGAGGTCAGCTAGTGCCATACATTTTAGAAAGGTCAAGATTAAGTGGACGATTTTTGGACACTTTGGATTATGTATTTCAAAGGGTATTTTGTAAAAAGGGTGATGGATTTGGATAGCTATGAGAGGTTCATAGGGACTTTATATGTAGCAATGGTGAATTTTTGGTTAGAATTATGGAGTGTTTAAGTGGGAGCGTTGTAGGACGCCGTAAAGTGGGTAAAAAATTCTGCTCAAAACCAGAAATATTCAAGTGGTGCAATGGAGTTGTAAATAGCAAATTAGGATTTTGGAAAAGGTAAATCAGTAAAGAGCTATGTATATAGCTTAGATTATCCAACATATTAAGGTATATATCATAATGGTTGAATACCTAATTGATGTAGGTTATTGTGTGCTTAAATGTTTAGATTGTTCGTGAGGTGTTTAGGAAGCATTAGGTTTGGAATCTTGTGGGAAGCTAACCATCAGGTGAGGTATCATAGTCCCCCTCACTTTAATGTTTTTTATAATTGGATGGAAATGAGGCTAAGTGTTTTGTGAAATGTTTTTGAATTGCTGTGATTATGTTTTTGATTTCGTGTGGACATTATGTGATTAGCATGATGGCCTTGTAGTTGCATGAATAATTGTGTTGTGTTGAGGATCATTAATGGTGGGGCCTGATCATCTCAAGGATCGTCAATTGAGATTGATCAACTCAGTGAATTGGTAATGGGTCATGCCAAAATATAACCTTCAGCTGGTAGACTATTATTTAGGTACTAATAACGTATGTGGGATCGGAGAGGACGCCTTCCCAGTAATATGTATGGTTGGTTTGATTATAGTGAAATTTTGTTTTGCAAGGTTTAGCATAAGTTCGATAATTTGCATAATTGTCCCTATAATGTTTTGTAAGTCATAGTAAATTGGTTGAAGGTTTTATAATGTGAGTCCTTAACCTATGAAGCTCTCACCAACCGTTGTGTTGACGTTTTTTAAGCATCATTTACAGTGAGCTAATGTGCTAAGATAAAGCGAAGTGCTAGAAATAGACCGAAGATGCTTGGAGTTATTTTATGCTTTCAGTATTGAATAAATGCGTTTGCATGAATTGGGTTTGATTATGATATTTTTGCATGTCCATTTATTGACGAGACATCTTTTCTCATTATAAAGACCCATTAGGTTTTGGTTATTGATATGGAACACTTTGTTGTCCCTTTTGCTTTTACTTTAGTTTTCATTTTAGTATTCTCTATATAGACACCATGTGTTGTGATGATATCCATTCTTGTTTATGCCTCGCGTTTCCGCCTTAGCGGGGTGTGACATATATAAACTAAATTACATATCTAAACTATAAAATAAGCTGAACCAATAAGCTACCAACTAATGCTTATATTTTTGGAGTTTCTAACTGATTTTTCTTGAAATAAAGCAATATTCAAAGACAGATTTATCAAAGGCTTAAATCTAAATGAAATTAACATAAAATGACATAATTGAGCACATTGGGAAAGCAGAAAAAAGCCACTAACAAGCTAATTAGAATAAGTCAAAACAGATTAAACAAGAATAATACGCCGATTTGAATGAATAAATGGAGAAACCTCAACTCCATGCCCCCACCTTTTCCAAAAAAAACAGAGTAGCAAATCCTATAAAGCTCCTACCTACCCAGCTTTAAGTCCAATAAGCTATCTAAACCCAAAAAGCACTATCCAATTCCACTAGCTTTAATCTTCAAAGCTGTTTTTTCCTTTATCCAACTTGAATATCCAATCATTTTGCTCAAAAAGTCTTTGGAGGATGCTTTAATTTGAGCTTTGAGAATATAAGTGGAACAACAAACAGCTTAATCCAACTTATTGAGCATTTAAAGCTTTTTAACTCATATTTTTAGGCAAATTCTCATAAAATAAAAACCACAGTTTAAGTAAATTGCAATTTAATAATAAAAGGAAAAAGATTACATGGCTTTTTAAATGAAAATTACATTAAGAAAATACAAATAAGCTGAAATTAAGCTATTATTAAACTACCTACACTACTCCTACTCCTAGATGCCCTTTGTGAGTGAAAGAGGTCCTTTATTTATAGGCTTGAGAAGGAGATTCCAGGTCTTGTACACGCTCCTCTTGAACTATAATCTTGGCCCTTTATTCCTTACAATCATTGGATGCCACTTCTTAGCCCTTGGATCAAAATTGAAGCACACGGATTGCCAGCGTGGCAATCTTTTGAAGAAAGCTCTGTGTTTTTCAATTACACTAATTTTTTAGTGTATAATTTCTATATTGGGTGTGTTCCTTCCATAGAACGCGTGTCCATTCCCCTTGGGTGTAAGTCTTGACCATATCATATCCTTCTTGACCAATCATAGCTGAGATGTGACATTTTGCTTTGTTGAGTTGTGGCTTAGTACTTGGAATGTTCTTTTGGCCACGTCAATTGCATTTTACCCTTTGTTTTTGACAAGGTAAATGGAGGAGAACGACGATGAACAGTAAAACAGATTCCCGCGCCTTTTTTTCTTTTTATAACTGAGTTTGACCCAGGGTGAAGGGGTTTGACTTGGGCCTGGGTTTATAAAAGGTATTGGGCCGGTTATACGGGCTTAGTGAAATGGTTTATTATAAAGGGATAACGACCGTTATCTCTTTTATAAAAAGGAGATAACGGTGTTAGGGTTTAGGGACTTATGGTGAAATTGAGTTAACAATAAGGGCATTTTAGGTATTTTAAGGATTTTGTCTTTTATGAGTTGACCAATGGTTGACCAAGGGTTGACTTTTGATGACCTTTTACTAGAATCTTCCGGCTCTTGTGCACTCTATCCGTTCCCCTGTCCGTGTTTGTCCTGTTTTGACCGTTTCTTGTGATTTTTGCATTATCCGTACCTACACATCACAAATGACAAAACAAGCAATATACAAGCATAAATTTGCATAATTTGTTCATTTAAAGGCCATTTTTAGTATAAAAAGGATATGTGATTTCTCACATATCAATTATGAAATATAATTCTTAGTTGGATTTATTGGTGGAAGTAAAGCAGTAGAGATTGCGATGCAACAAGGCTAATCTTCTAAGACTGTGACGATAGTAGCAACGCAAAAAGTATAATTTTAATATGAAGTTAGCTATTGTTAATTCTTTACTTTTAACATATTTCCTTACATTCTTTTGCTAAATTGGTCGGATGGATTTGAGCCTGGTAAAGTTCCACAATCAGGAAGTAGCGTCAAGTCACGAGCAATTCTAGCTCGTCCTGCCAATGAAGCTGTCACACAACAGGTTCTTTCTATATATTGAATATTTGAATCACATTTGCAATGTTATACAAGTTTTAGTATTATTGGCAACACTTGAACAAAAGCATGTGCTTGAGGACAAATGAACAAAAGCATGTGCTTGAAACAAAAGCATGTGCATCAATCTTATATACGTAATAATAAAATAATACTATTGATGAAAATATTACAATTACCAAATTACCATTGAGGACAAAAGTAAAAAGGAAAATCTTCACAAATATATATATAATATAATACGTATATTAACCGGGAAGTATGATTCCCGGGTCGTTATTCCCCAATGATTTGTGAAATTGAAATCACGTTTGTTGTTCGGACAATGATTTTAATTGGAAACAAAGATTGATTGGATTATCTACTTCTACAAATTAAAAATAAGCAAATGATAACAATTAAACACGAAAGCAAATAATGGGAAATTAAACTTTAACTAAAAACGCAAAACGGGAACCCTAAACGGCAGTTAAAAACCCTAAATTTCTAAAATTAAACCTAAATTGAATTTTTCTTTTTAAATAGACTCTAATTGACTAAAAAGTAAGTTTAAAGAAAACTAGAACAAAAACAGAATTGAAATGAGCTTTAAAACACGAAAAATGTAAACGGGAACGAATCCCGTTCTTTAAAAAATGAAATTTTGCGAACTAAACCCTACGAAAGCAAAACTAATTTTACTAGAAACTTTACAATAAAAGAAAATTTTCTAAAAAAGATTTATATTTTTTGAATTATTTTTCTATTTTTTATGATTTTTTAAAGTTTTTAATAAAAATAAATGTTTAAAAATACTAAACTAATTATAAAAATTCTAGAAAAAATACAGAAAATAGCTTAAACTAAATAGAACCTAGGAAAAATAAGCTTGATTACACAGCTTATCGAATAAGCTGTGTAATAAGCTAAAACAGCTTATTAAGCTTAAATGGAAAAACGTGTATAAGAAATAAATTTTGCAAAGGAATAACGAAAAAGACCCCAGGGCGTGTTGGTAGTGGAGTGTGTGTTGTGTTGTTATAAAAGGGTAGAGGGTGTTGAGGTCGGGGGTTCGAGCCTTGCTCACCCCCGATTTCCACCTTCCCCTTTTTTTTATTTTTGAAAACTTATAAAAGCAAAGTTGTAAATAAGCTAAAATTAAGCACTTTTAATAAAAGAAACTTTTTATGAAAAGCCCTAAATAAGCTGTTAAACAGCTTATAACTAGACAGTTACTACTTAACTATTTTTTTGGAGTTTTTCTTAAACTATATAAGCTAGAAGACTAAATAAGCTAAAGTTTATGACAAATTAAGCTACTAATAAGCTAATACTAACCTAAAGAGCTAAATGAACAAGAATAAGCACACAGAACAAGCCATAAGCTAGAAATTCAAAATAAGCACTTATAGAAAACTTAAAACCAAACAGTCCCTTAGACACACTTTGAGCTTAATATTAAGCAACCAAATGAGCTTTTCATGAAATGAAACTTGGTTTTTCAGATAGCTTAACTCAAAGACTATATGAAAATGCTTTTTGAAAAGACTTTGGAAAACTATAGCTTATTGAAAAAGCTTAACAATACAGACAGTTTACTCAGCTTTTGCTGAGTTTGGTTTTGGAAAATGAAAAGATAAAATGCTTATTTAAAAGCTAAAAACAGATGACAAGTTAAGCTAGATTTTGAAAACTAAATCTAAACTAATGAAATATGACCTATAAGCTACTTATAATCTGAAAATCAAAAGCTAAATGCTATTTTAACCCACTTAAAATGAAGCTAGAAATTGTACTTATGCATTTTTATCTATCTAATGCAGTTGACATTAAAATGACTAAAACTTAAAACCTATAAATGCAGACCTTATGCAGATTACTTCTACTCTATTTAAAACCAAACTAAATGTAAATTAAGTAAATGCAAAAGCTAGATCTGAACAATACTCATTATGCAAGAAGAAATTGACAGATTTGAACCTAAGAACAACTAACTTATGAAAACTTGATTTACCTTAATCTAACTTTTGAAACTAGCTTAAACAAACTTAAATAGGAGATTAAAACCAACAACTAAAAACCAAAGGCCTCTAGCAGTACTAACTAATGGTTAGTACTGCTGAGCCAAACACCCCCTTAATTTTATGAAAATCCATTTAAGCCTATGAGATTTAAATCTAGTGGTTAAAACTTGTATACCAGATAATGAACAGATTATAACAACCTAAATAAGCATAAAACTATAAGCAAATAAGCCAGAAACAATAAGCTACTAACTATGCTAATATTTTTTTGCTTTTATGACAGATTTGAGATAAAATGAAGCAAACTATGATTTAAGCTATATTAATCAAAAACAGATAATCAAACTTATTCAAATAGCATAAAAAGACAGAAATAATCACTAATAAGCAAGAAATAAGCAAAAGTTAAGCACTATTAAGCTAGGAAATTAAGACAGAAAAGGAAATAAGAAACTTACCAAAGCCTTAGCTAAACAAAGGCAAATCAATGCTCAAATAAGCTGTCTACAAGCTCTAGCTTATCAATGATAAGTGTCACACCCCGCCAAGGCGGAAACGCGAGGCATAACGTCATGGATATCGTCATAACACAATGGTGTCAAAACAGAGAATTTCTAAATGCATAAACGAGTCAAGGGACACAATGTGTCATGACAATATCGATAATCCAATCAAACAAACAAACAACTTCTTGTATTAAAGAAAGTGGGTCTCTCCAATACAAGAATAATAAATCCACGCTCCTAATAAAATTCAAAACAAATAACATAAGTTCATGCAAATAAAACAAATAGGGAAGTATGCTCCCATGCACCCTAGCAGTCTCTCTCTAGCCACTTTGCCTAACCTCAATATGCTCACCTGAAAATGATGCTAAAATACGTCAACACATGGTTGGTGAGAGACATAGGTTTAGGACAACAATAAAACTTTTAAAACCGAATTACTGTGATTATCAAAACAATAAAGGACAATTATGCAAAATATGAACTTATGCTAACATGCAATCCACATACTGGGTAGGAACGTTACCCCCGATCCATTACAACAACTGGGTAGGAACGTTACCCCCGATCCACTAATAGTCATGGAAAGGATCCAATACCCAATTCCAGACTCTTGGTACCGATAACACAATATCACAAGGAGTTGATCAGCTCCAAGGATCTTGCCTACATAAGTAGACGATAACACCACATTACCACTCGGGATAAATCCCAAGTCTTGCCTACATGAGTAGACGATAACACCAATATCACATTCAACATGCAACAATAAGTCATATAACAGTAACATATTGTCCATACACCATTAACCACATAATCACAGCATTCAAAACATCTTTAGATCACAAGCATCATTTTCATCCCAAAATGTAAAGACATTTAAAAATGGGACTATGAAACTCACCTGATTGCTAGCTCCAAATCCACAAACACTTCACAAATATCACGAACAATCTAAAAATATAAACACAAAATAAGTTACCATCAATTAGGCATTCATCCCAATATGATGTAACCTCAACTATGATGGATGCCTATGTGATCTATCATAGTCCTATACTTGTTTTATAACCTTATTAAATCTTACATTTACTATTTGCACCTAAACGTTACACTTCACACTTTCTGGTTTTACGCAGAATTTTACTCTCACTTGCGTGCCCTAAACGCACCACTTAAACATTCCCATAATTCAAACCAAAAATCACACATGTTCCCTTATGTGTTTACTAACTACCATGTGATTCCCAAGTGTCAATTACATACACAAGTACTCCTAAGAAAATCAAACTCCAAAACAGTCCCAATTCGGGTCTGATTGTGCACTAAAAAGTTTAGACTTAAAAATAATACTTAGACTTCGAATTAATTAATTTCCTTTGGTGGATATTTAATATACACATAATACTCAACTAATGTAGAAGGGCTAAGTCAAAATTAAAATTTTAAATAGGGTTATCACTAACACACAAACTTGAACATAAAAACACAGCTTAGACAATGAAATCTTGTTTGAAATATTTAAATACCTACCACTCACTTAATTAGATTCTTGAAACCTAAGGGGTTTTAAAGTAGACTCTCGAAAAATAAATATTAAGGCTTTTGAAAATCATTAAAAGCTTTCCCGTATGAACCAAGTTATGACCCCATCTCCAAGTTATGACCCTTCAAAACTTCCAACTATTTAACTCCGAAATTAGCTAATTTCCAAAAACCCCTAATTGCACAGATTAACTTCATTAATGATAAATAAAAAAAAAAACAATAACGATTTTAAAAAAAGACTTAAAAACCTAAAATTTACAAGATTTTACATGAACCTACATACAAACTATAATGTTAAACCTTAATCCATCATAACTAAGTTACTAGTAAAATAAACGAGCTAGAATTAACAAATCGAATCGTACCTTAAGATTAAACGAAGAAAAATTTCGTTTCTCTCTTCCTCCTTCTATGGCCGGTCGAATTTTATGAATGGGAGGGTTAGGGATTTTAATCTTGTTTATATAGGCATCCTAGTTGTGTTTTAAACTAAATCTAATTAGGTCTTAGATATAAACTAGGATTCTAATTATTTTTCTTTTCTTTTTTTTTCTAATTTTCGGAACACTATTCATCCAATAAAAAAAATATTTTTATTTTTTTATTAATTAGATATTTACAATATAACCTTAAGTTTTTTGTAAAAAAATTTACTTATTTGGCTAAACCTTTTTGCATAAAGGCAGTTTCCTACCTTTCTAAAAATAACTTTTCATTTCCAACCTAACTTTCCAAAAATAGAAATTTTACATTTTCTCAACTAAACTTCTAAAATCAAAATTTATCTTAAATTACTAACACGAAAATACCTATACGTACTTATACTTACACACTTAACACGAAATGCTCAAATCTCAATAATCATTTCCTTGTCATTAAAAATGAACGAAATGAACTCAACCAATTCAACCATCAATCTAATCTCATTGAGATGATCACACACTCCAATAGATTGTATTACCAAAAACTCACTAATACGCACAAAACCACATAAAAAATCACATAAAAACATATTAAATCATATAAACCAAACATATGCAAACAGGCACATAAGGTCAACATTAACGTTTTGAACCCTGCTACAATTTATAGGTAGTTACACAATAATCTAGTAAAATATCCATAAGACTCTACCAAGGTTAGCTCATCTACCAAAAGCTCAAAATCCAATTAAGCAAAGGTAATAAACTGAATTTATAGTATTTAAGTAGATTTGACTGCTTATTATGAGCTTATATGACTAAGAGACTCAAAGGAGCTTAAGTATGATCATCTTGTGAAGAGCTTATGTAACATTAAAATCTTATTAAACAAAGTTTGAGTAAAAGTGAGCTTTAGAAAAGCAAGATAAAATTCGAATTCTATTAATGAAAAAACTGCTTACAATATTGAAAATGGAAATTACATTAAACAAACATTAAACTAAAACATTTTAACTGAAAATTACAAAAGCTAATTTTAATAAGCTAATTTATATCCTACTCCTAGATTATCTCGTGTGTGTGAATGTGAGGGCTATTTATAGCCTTCAGAGAAGCTTCTAGGTCCTGATTCAGTTATATGCTCCTCTTAATCTCGTCCATTCCTTCCTTTCAATCATTGGTACTCTAATCTTGACCCTTGGATTAACTTGATGATCACACGGATTGCCATCGTGGCAATCCGTGATGTGACACTTGTGCTCCTTTTCCATGTGATTTAGTGTAAAATCTTGCATCCTTGTGTGTTTTCTCACAATCCACGTGGCATTCCCTTTGTGGGGATTGACCAATAATAGGTTCTTATGACGTTTTACTCTGCCCACTCATTCCTTGTTACTTGAATTGTTGAGCCACACACTTAATTTGCATTTGCCCTTTGATTTTGACTCGGGGTAAAATTGAAAGTGACGATGAATAGTAAAACTAAAATTCCCGCGTAATTCTTTTATAAACAAGGGTACGTTTGACTTTGGTTTGACCCAGGTTATATTTTGTTGAGTTGGGCTTATTTATAAAGGGATTGGGCCGGGGTAAGGGTTTATTATTTTGTGTTGGATTTGGTAAATGTTAGAAAGATAACGAATGTTATCTCTTATAGTGTTAAGAGATAACACCGTTAGGGCTTAGGGACTTTTTATGAATTTGGTTAACTTTGAGGGACTGATTTGGTATTTTTGGGTTTTGTCTTTTTATGGTTGACTTTGGTTGACCAAGGGTTGACCATTGATTGACTGGAGTTGACCATTTGACCTTTGATAGCATTCTCCTGGCTCTTGTATTCTTTTTTCTTTCCCGTGTCCGTGTTTGTCCGGTTTTAACCGTTTTCTTGCGATTTTTGCAATATCCGTACCTACACAATCACAAAGACAAAACAAGCAATATACAAGTATTTTAAGCACAATTTTGTCTTTTATGGGACATTTTTTAATATAAAAAGGATATGTGTTTTCACACATATTAGTACAAATAAGCAGTTTTGAGTGTTTGGATAAAAGCAAAAGCTTTATGATTTTCTTATTAGGGGATGAATTAAATGCATCACATAAGTAAAAGTTCAATTTTTTCAAAAAAATAAGCCCGGTGCAACGCACGGGTATGAACGCCTCGTATGATATATAAAATTAAGGTTTATTAATTTATTGATGGGGTGGGTGAGTCTATTTAATTAAAGTGAGAGGGATTAAGTAAATTAATGGAAAAGACGACATTACCTTTTCAAAAATTAGACTTAACGAAAAAAGATAACACACATATAAAATAGGGATCGTGAGGGTTACAAGTTTCAAAATTAGAGAGGACTAGTGTAATTAAAATCGAATAAGGAATGAGAGTGTTATATGGGGTATACCAAAAGGACGAATCATGTAATTTTATAATATACTTAATATCATTACAAAAACGACCAACACTAATGTCGTTTTGAAATTGGGCTTTTTTTGCCCAGTTTCTTTTTTCTTATTTTCTGGCCCATACTTACTTTAAAATTAGTTAATAGATTATCTAATAGTCATGATATCACGTGGATGTCCTATTATGTGGACCCCGAAACACATGACTTGATTTGGTTTTACCACTAAAAGGCCGATACATATAAAAATAAAACTATCAAATCCACATATCAAGTTTATTTTATTTCAATTATGCATGTTAAGTTTTCAAAAACCAACCAAAGCAACACAAAGTACTACAATATATGATAAAAGACGACGCGCCTTTTGTTTTTCTTTATTTTTATTTTTCTCTACGTGCAGCTATAAGCCTATAACTACGTGCAACCTTTTATATGCTACAATGTTAATAACAATCATTATCCTATACGTAGTAATAGTTAGGGACTTAATAGTAAATAGAAAAAAAAAATTAAAAAATAGAATAGTTGAAGACAGTAGCCCAAGTAGTAAACTCCAAACAGTCCAAAAGGAAAATGGGCATACGAGACTTTGTTGCCATTTGTATTTTTATGTCTATAGCTTTAGACGTTAGCTATACTTGAAGTAATCCTAAGTTGTTTTCCTTTTTTGTTTTTTTGACGTTTATCTTCGAGATTCAGTTACCATATTTCTACTATTGGACCTTTTGGGCTATGGGCTAAATATACCAAAAAATTGAAAACACACTACTATTGGAGCTAAACACCTTTCGAAAATGAGTTAGCCCCCGCCGTAACGCATGGACAACATGCCGACTCGTTTTTCCTGAATGTAATTAAACGAGTTTTGAAATTCGCGCTTCACGGCGGGCCGTTTTTAGTTGTCGATATTGTCGTTGTTGTGATATTTTTGTTTAATTCCGTGGAGAAAAAATATATGTTTGGTATATTTTCCCAAACTGAAATTATATGATTCCGGATCGAGTTGCGTTAGTGGACTGACTACAAAAAAAGTGGTTAGTAACTGGGCCAATCTACACATACAAGCCCAACGCCGGCCCACTCCAAACCGAACGCCAGGCCCAATATATATATATATATATATA
>BQNB010112512.1:0-11129 GCA_026074375.1 Tanacetum coccineum | reverse complement strand
GTGTCCTTTGTTTGAGTAACATATTTTATAATTGATGTCTAATTATAAAAACCCTTTGGAAGTATTGTGTTGGTGTTTGGAGAAAACTGTGTATAAAATGATCTTTGTAAATAGATATTATTTTATTATAAAAAGCATGTTTAAAGTGATTCATAGTGGTAAGGTACGATACACCATTAGATAACCATCTCTAGATTTTTATGACAACTAGAATGAATTTTTCAAAGATTACATTTAAGACAATCTCATTATTATTTAAAATGATTTTTATACTTAAAGTGACTTTCTTAATTTAAATTGAATTTTATAAAAACATTATTTAATTTGGGTCTTTCGAGTAAAGTCGATAATTGGTATAAGAATTTCTGTCTTTCGTATTGATATTTTTTTATGTGTTCATTTTTCGTGGTACGCCTGTTGATTTTCTTTCGTTTGCGCTTTCACTCGGTGCATATACATATCCTTTCTTTCAAAGGATTCTTATGTCATTTGATCCACGTCTATTTGCATATGTGGAATCTCCTATATGCATTCTAGCCTTTGACTCGATATTCGTTTGTTATCCTATTCGATTGTTCGTAACCTTTAGAGTTCGTTGATACCGTTGAGTCGTGGAAGCTTTTATAACACCCTGTGTTTTAGGGTCATTGACGTCGTCAATAAATTCACTATGTATTTTTAGTATTGTACGCGTTTGCTTTAAATCGTAAACGTTAAGTTAAATCGCGTAAGCTAAAAATTATCGTTCAATGTAAACGGGCGTCAAACAATTAAATGTTTACATCAAGCAAGTGTTAAGTAATTATTTTGAAGATAATTATTAACTTTGTTCATTTTATTTTTTTATTGGTTGCGTAAATTGATTACGTTTCGCGATAAAATACGTTTAGGCATACCCGGAACCACCAAAACTTTTCTACGCTTCAACAAATACCCACAATTGTACCCAATACCCAAAATTTACTAAATATTATCATACATATGCATCTATGGCCGGATTTGTAGCAAGAGATACAAAGAAATATGACAAAAATCTTGCAACTTGCATTGTACATACAACATCTAATTAAACCATGAGACTTTTACAAGTAAGGACCTTACCTTGACCAAAGACTTCCCTAGATTTACTCATCTTGTCTCAAAGACTTCCTATACACCTTTTTGACTAGTCTTGTATGCATATAAGTCTTGTATACTAGTAAGATAACTCATACACTTCAACACTTAACAAAAAAATCAAAATTTCTCTCCTCTTTTGCCTTATAAACCCACGGCAAACAAACCCCCTTTTATATAATTCATAGCTTGATTTTCCAAGACCATACACACATACCTACATCATATCTAAGATGTCTTAAGTTGTTTGCAAGGGTTGGTTAAAGGTTTACAAGTATTGAAGCAAGTATTGCAAGATTAGGGTTTTCTTAGAAAACTAGGGTTTTCAAGTGTGCAAGCTTTGGTTTTTCATCTAAACAAGGGTTTAGATTGTGTTGGTTATCATCATACATCTCATTAAGGTCATCTAAAACTCTTTATGTCCTTACATTTATCATTTTATGCATATGTTAGTTTTATATAGCAAAATCACCATTAGGACACTTTTGAACATGTAAAAAGGATTTTTACTTGTGATTATGGATTTGTACACTTTTACATATGATATGTTGTTGGTAATATCATGTTAAAATGGGTATACAAGTGTTGTACCATGTTGATTTAAGTATAAAAAGTGTATATACAAATTAGGGTTTTCAAAGTTTACTTAATAAGTTTCAAGTAAAAGTGTGTAAATGACTTGTTAATCTTGCTTCATGGACTTTTATTTATGTTATATGGATGCTAATATGATGTTATAATGGAAGTATAAGTCTTGTACACTCTTGGTGTATGTATAAAAAGTTCATGTATAAACTAGTAATTAAAGTATACTTATGAAAGCTCCTATATAAATAAGTGTGTACACAAATGGATCTTGTGATTTCTTAGATATTTTTGGACAATTATGGACCTATGGACACTATTATATGTAAAACATATGATATAAAGACTTGTGAAGAAATTGTGATATTTTAATTAGTTGGAAAGTATGTAAAACAAAAGTATATAATTAATTATATAAAAGCTATAAAAAGGGCTGTTTGGTTTCAAATTTCAAACAGTAGGTTTTACATTTTATAAAGATAGTACACCTCATGACGATTCCAAAAAGGTAAGAAACTCGAAAAACGGATTAATAACAAAAAAGATACGTAGTTTACGAGTTTTACGATAATAACCGGAGTTATAAAAGAATTTTTATAAAAACTTGTTATAAAAATTCTACAAACAAAAGGTTTAGTATTTTTATTAAATCACACATGTTTTTAGGATTCCAAAACAATAATAAACGTAATTTTTTAATTAAAAACGAAAAAGTTATGAATTACGCGAGTTTATATACTTAAAATGTATAAAAAACTTTTATAAAACCATTTTTATAAAAGTTACTGTTCATCTCAGGAACATTTGTTTTTATAAACCTCATAAACAAATAGAACTTTCAATTACGAGATTGTGCTCGAAAGAATTACTAAAAACGGAGCTAAAACAAATAAAATATGGCGTTTACGACAATTAAAGTTTATAAAAGTAATTTTATAAACTATGAACAGTAAAATTTACTATTCATGACAGAAACATATATTTTGAAAACATCAATAAATTGATAGAACTTTCAATAACGAAGACGTACTCGAAAGAATCGCTAAAAACGAAGCTATAACGAATAAAATACGACATTTAAGGGTTTTACGTTAATTAAAGTTATAAAAATAAGTTTATAACTCGTATGAACAGTAAAATCACTGTTCTTCAGAGGACTAAAACTATGAAAAAGTCAAATTTTGATAACTCGTCTTAATACGAAAGCGTGGACATAAGAAACGCAAGAAACGGACTTGAAACGTGAAAGTTATGTCATTTTTACCAAAGGTATATTTATAAACGTTTTAACTTTATAAATATGATTTCACTAAAATAATTAGATGGTGATTAGCTATATAGATTATCTATGGTAAAGTAGTTACCATTGTGATTAGTACATTATACTACCTACTAAGGATTAGTGCACTCGATCAGTTACTAGTGACGCATTTTCTGTATACACTTGATATTCGACTCACACAAGGTGATTCTAAGCCCTACGTTTTACATGATTTGTTTATAAGTTTTGTTTTAGTGGGAGAAACATGCATTTTGTTTATAATGGAACACATGTGGATAAGTTTTTCATTAGGATTACGTGTTGCCAAATAGCAATAACCGCTAGTGAGCCCGGTATCATGAACTGGCAGTTACTGGATTGGGTGCGCGAATGTTATAGAATAGATATATTTGGATTGACATCCCCGTTCGTAGTGATTAGCTATCACTTGGAAAATGAAAGTTTATACTATGGTCGATCAAAGTATGTTTCGGTAGAACATCATCAAGGCTATGTAGGCCATTTATATTGTATTCATTTATGTCGAGCTCAGTTCATTAGCTTAGGGCAGCGTAATAACATTATAGAAGATTCTGCATACGTGTTGCATTATCATACACTTGGGGAAATATTGTTGTCCTACAATATACGAATATTATCAAACCTATGAAATTACCAACTATATTGTTGACCTTTTTAAAGCAATTTATTCAGATGGTCAATAAGCAAGAGGTGCAAGGTAGAATTGGTGGTTTCGATTTTGGATAATCATGCATTAAAAGATTTTATCGCTTTACATTTTGTATATCTGTTATGGGCTTTAAATCTATTTTGTAATGTTGACAAGTGAACAAGTGAACTTCGGGCTTATTAAACAAATACATAGTTAAATTTTAATGTATCCGATTTTAAAACGACTATTTGGTCGTTCTAATATATCTTGTGTTATTTCTTGTGTTATTGATCTATGAAGTAACACGCCCCGGACCCTTATTCCGCTGCGACCCAATTTGGGGGTGTTACAATTTTCATAAGATCGATCATTTGGTGCCCCAAACACGTGGGAGCATACATCAAGGGGGAGTCTTGAGATCATCGATTTCTTTCTTCCTTCAACAACTCGACGATCATTCTTTTTGAATTCGAAAAAAAAGGGGAGAAATGGAACATAACTTATTTAGTAATTTGACATCTTTAATTTTATTTAAAATGAGTTTATATTTTGTCATCATCAAAAATAGGGAGATTGTTAATACAAATAATGTCTAAAAACGTTATTTATATTTTTCGACCTCTCAACGTTTTGATAATAACAAAATGTAAAAACGTTTACAATAAAAATAAACGTTCACAGATTATTAAATGTGAAATTCTATTTCTAAGATTAGTGAATACTTAAGGTATGGACAAACAAAATAATTAAGCATGATTAGTGATCAAGAAAATATTTTTCTCTTAATCCTTACTTTTAATTCTATAAAAGTATTTTCTCAAAAATACATTTCAAAATATTTTCTAATTAAAAGAAAAGTTTTATTAAAAAGTTAAAATTTGCAATTCAAAATTTCTCCCCAAAATGGAAGGTTCCATAACAGATACAACCTTCACCAAAAAAAGACAAAATACAGTTGCGGAGTCTAGTGGCGGCCCCTTTATATATAAGGGAACACCGGGACCGCCACTAGATGACCGTTGGGATTTCCTGTCTATAAATACTGCTCCATTCCCAGCAGAAAAACATTCCTCTTTGCATAAAATTTTTCAGTCTTTCTTTCTCTCTCTAAACCTTCTTTCTCTCAATAAAACTCTTGATCACTAACATACTTAGATCTTGTTTCAAGTGATCTAATCTCTTCTTCTCATATCTTCCCTCTCATTCAAGTGCAAGAGAAGAACACTCGTATTCGTCAAGAAACAGAGTGTTAATTAGTGATATCTCCTCTTTTCTTCTAAGTACCAAACCTCTATTGTATTTATCTTGTGTATTTGTGTGATTCAGATATTGTGTAGATCCGATAGTGTAGATCTCGTGAGTGTGTATATCTTGTGAAGTGGTAGATTGGTTCTAGCTAAGATTAGGACTCGACATTTAGCTTAGTGTCTCTAAAATAACGTAAGCGACGTGTAAACGGTTTTCTCCGCCTAAAGGGAGCTTGTTGACACAGTGAAATCTCGAGTCGGATACTCGGGGAGTGGAGTAGGGCGAAGAGGTGCTTCGTAGCCGAACCACTATAAAATCTTGGTGTCTTGGTTTGGTTGTTTCTTTCCTTATCTCTTTACATTATTATTGTTGTTATCTAGTTTTAGTTTAGATAGTTATTGCTTGTTCATATTGTGAATTGGTTAAACATATAACTCGGATCTAAACATTTTTGAAAGTAAACTTTTAAAACGTAAAACAAACGTGTAAACTATTCAACCCCCCTTCTAGTTTCCACACGAACTAATCGAACCGATTCATATGTTACGTTACGTTTTTATATATTTGTGTTAATAATAGTAATAATAATAAAAAATAATAATAATAAATAACCGAACTAACCGAACCGATTCATATGTTACGTTACGTTTTTATATATTTGTGTTAATAATAGTAATAATAATAATAAATAAAATAATAAATAACCGAACTAACAGAACCGATTTATATGTTACGTTACGTTTTTATATATTTGTGTTAATAATAGTAATAAAAAAATTTTAAAAATATATTAAAAAAATAAAAAAATTTAGTCCTCATGTTTTTCCGGGGCTTTCACTTTCAATCCATTTTTTAAAGAAAAGAATGAAGTGGTGGGTATTTTAGTCATTTTGGTTCAGTTAACTGGTCAAACAAACGGTCAACGAGAAAATAGACCAAAAGTGAAACGGGTTGTCGGGTATTGGTGAGAATCCGTAAGATTTTTGAAAAATAGACCAAAAGTGTTATACCTGTAAACCACGTGGACCAAAAATGTAGTTTACTCAAGTTTTTTTTATGAAAATTATAGTTGACTAGTGGGGTGCAAAACACATGACCCTTCTGAAAAATATGGTAACACAATAAACAATTAGATGATTCAGTTTCTTACAATGAATTGTAATAAAAAAATCACCTTGTTAATCATAGCCTTTAATGCTGTTGTTAGCAAATATGTTTTAAGTTTGAAAAAAATGTGCTAAAACCAATATAATTATATAGAAACAATATAAATTATGTCATTTGTGTTTTTCTGGTCAACTTGAAAACCAAATCGAATTCAAGTTCCGTTTCAGTTCGCTTAACTCCAATTTGAATTCAGTTGGGTTTTCGATTTTAAAAGTTTCCATATGTCGCAAAAAAATCTCTATAAACAACCTTAGAAACCTAGTTCATCATTACTATAATATCACATAAACTTATAAACCTACAGCATTACAGTCATTATTATACCATATCACAGACGAAACCTACTGCATCATTACTATAATATCACATAAACTTATAAACCTACTGCATTACAATTATTATTATACCACATCACAGATGAAACCTATTGCATTACAGTCATTATTATACCACATCACAGACAAAATAATCTCTATGAAAAACCTTATAAACCTACTGCATCACAATTATTAATATACCACATCATAGACGAAATTATCTATATAAAAATGTCAAGCCATAATTTAGACTAAATCACCTCTATAAACAAACCTTAGAAACCTATTACATCATTACTATATTATCACTTAAACTTATAAACCTACTACATTACAATAATTTTATACCACATCACAGACAAAACTTACTACACTACAATCATTATTATCACAGACGAAATAATCTCTATGAACAATCTTATAAACCTACTGCATTACAATCATTAAAATACCACATCACATACGAAATTATCTATATAAAAACATCAAGCCATAAGTAGACTAAATCACCTCTATGAACAACTTCAGAAACCTACTTCATTACAGGAATTATTCTACAACATGACAGACATGTGCATACAAACACAACTGATTTCAGAAGAAAAAAACGTCAAGCCACATTTTAGACTAAGTCATCTATATGAACAACATTAGAAATCTACTGCATTACAGGCATTATTATACCACATGACAGACAAGAGCATATAAACACAATCGATTTTTGAAAAAAAAATGGCAAGCCACATTTTAGACTAAATCACTTCTATGAACTTCATAAGAAACCTACTACATTACAGACATTACTCTACCACATCATAAGGATTACTCTACCACATTTTAGACTAAAATAATCTCTATGAACAACATTAGAAACCTACTGCATCATTACTATAATATCACATAAATGTATAAACCTACTGCATTACAACCATTATTATACCACATCATAGACGAAATAATCTTTATCACAACTAATAAACCTACTGCAGTACACACATTATACCACATCATAATATGAAAAACAACATCCTCAACAGTCAAAACAATTCATCACAAATAATAAATACATTACATGCATTTAATTCAACCACATCACAAACAACATTAGAAACTCCTGCATTACATGCAATTAATTCTACCACATCACAGAATAATATCCGTACAACCAATCGATTAGAAACAAATGCCAAGCCACATTTTATACTAAATCACCTCTATGAACAACATTAGAAACCTACTGAAAAGAAAAGGGGTAGAAAATAGAAGGAAGTCTCGATGATGAAATAAGTAGACGCCTTTGTGAAACTCAACTTCAATCTCAAATAAGGGATACCAAATCAACTTCGTGATCACTTGTCATCATAATCCGAATCCTTAGCCATTTGTCATTTATTAAATCTTTTCAGGATTGTTTTAGCATTATGTATTGTGTTTGTTGTTTAAATGTCGTTAAACTAGAACAAATTTTATTTTTGAATGTCGTCAACGAAAAAACATTGTCTAGTCCAACTTGTAGTGAAAGCGTTGTTGTACCTGGCTTAATCCAATAATATTAGCCAAAAAATTAGCTACCAATAACTAATTTTGGCCTAATAAATTTCACGGCCCATTAATTTATAACTGGTCCATTTGTCTTTAACCAAAAAAAATCCAGCCCAAATACAAAATCATAACTCTCGGCCCATTCTAAATGATATAGCTTTTATCACATACTATAAAGTCTAGGCCCAATGTATTGAGTTAAGGTCCGGTTGCCAACACCCCATCAGCCCAACACCATTTTTATAAACTCGGCCCAAGGTTGTTGGTTAGAATCTGGTCTGCCAGTGTATATCTTTAAGTTTCGACCCATGTTTTAACTATAACCCGGTTTGTTTAAAGCCTATTTATATTAGGGATATAATACATCAAAAATCCCTAATCTCTCTCACACTTAGGCATGCTTGGTTGAGGGTATTAAGGGGTGAGGAATAGGAAAAACAATCATTAATCATGGTTGGTTTAGTATAAAGGAATAAAGCATTACCCAAGACTAGGTAATGACCCGTTGCACTACAAATTGAGGGGTATGGTATTGATTACCCATGTAACCACCAATTTAACCACCCACAACTTTTTTTCCAGCAAAACTTTTTTTTTCTTTTTTAGCATTCATCTATATATTCGTATTACCATAAATTAATACTAGTATGTAGCAAATTATAAGTAATACTAGTGATTCATTCAAGAAACCGATATAGAATACAGATTGTAATGTATATAAATGTCTTGAAGTTTTTTAATATTATGGATACATATGTGCATAGTCATTGGAAGATACATAAGATAAATTTGCATTTTGGATCACGAAATATTCTTTCAAGTTTCTTCTTCATATTATAGAAAAGGCTTGTTAATAAAGCGTAAGCTTTAAAATATCATTTAAAAAAAGGAAATAAAGCTAATTTTATGCTACTAATGTTTACGAGTTGTAATGTAGTAGAACAAAATGGAATCAATGACCATCTAAACTTATGCATGTCATAAAAATAATATAGACGATGCTTAGATGTTTTTTAGATAATGATTTCACGTGTTAAAGAACACAAATGATGATATTTTATTGTGTGTTCGTTATTGTTCAATGTAGAAAAAAGGTGCATAAAAAATAAACACTAACTTTTACATTAAACCAAGCAACACTAATCTAATGAAAATATCCCATTGCATTCCTTAGTATACCCTTTTCATTTCCCTTTCCCATTCCTTTAATTGAACCAAGCACACCCTAAATCATCTCTATAAACAATCTTAGAAAACTAGTACAGGCATTACTCTACCACATCACGAACAATAACATACAAACATAATCGATTTCAAAAAAAATGACAGGCCACATTTTAGACTAAGTCATCTCTATGAAGAACCTTAGAAACCTACTGCATTACAAGCATTACTCTACCACATTACAAACAATAACATACAAACATAATCGATTCCAGAAAAAACAAGCCATGTTTTAGACTAAATCATCTCTATAAACAACATTAGAAACCTACTGCATTACAGGTGTTATTCTACCACATCATAGACAATAGCATACAAACACAATTGATTTCAAAAAAGGTCAAGCCAAATATTAGACTAAATCATCTCTATGAAGAACCTTAGAAACCTACTGCATTACAGGCATTACTCTATCACATCATAGTTAATAGCAGGCAAAAAATCAATTTCCAAAAAAACGCCAAACCACATTTTAAACTAAATCATCTCTATAAACAACGTTAGAAACCTGCTACATTACAGGCATTAATCTACTACATCACAGGAAATAACATACATAGATAATATCAGGCAAAAAAATCGATTTCTAAAAAAACGCCAAACCACATTTAAAACTAAATAATCTCTAATAACAACGTTAGAAACCTGCTACATTACAGGCATTAATCTACCACATCACAGGCAATACCACATCATAGACAATAGTAGGCAAAAAAATTGATTTCTGAAAAAATGCCAAACCACATTTTAAACTAAATCATCTCTATGAACAACGTTAGAAACCTGCTACATTACTGGCATTAATCTACCACATCACAGGCAATAACATACATAGATAATCGATTTTGGAAAAAACAACAAGCCATATTTTAGACTAAATCATCTCTATGAAGAGCCTTAGATACCTACTGCATTACATGCATTATTCTACTACATCACAAACAATAACATATAAACAAAATTGATTTCGAAAAAAATGACAAACCACATTTTAAACTAAATCACCTCTATATACAACCATAGAAACCTACTACATTACAGGCATTATCTACCACGTCACATACAAGAGCATACAAACACAATCGATTTCAGAAAAAACTGCAAGCCACATTTTAAACTAAATAACCTCTATAAACAACATTAGAAACCTATTGCATTAAAGGCATTATTCTACCACATCACAGACAATAGCATACAAACACAATTAATTTAAATTAAAAACGGCAAGCCACATTTTAGACTAAATCATCTCTATGAAGAACCTTAGAAACCTACTGCATTACAGACATTACTCTACCACATCATAGACAATAGCAGGCAAAAAAATCAATTTTTGAAAAAACGCCAAACCACATTTTAAACTAAATCATCTCTATGAACAACGTTAGAAACCTGCTACATTACAGGCATTAATCTACCACTTCACAGGCAATAGCATACATACATAATCGATTTTGGAAAAAGCGACAAGCCATATTTTAGACTAAATCATCTCTATGAAGAGCCTTAGAAACCTACTGCATTACATGCATTATTCTACTACATCACAAAAAATAGCATACAAAGAAAATCGATTTCTGAAAAAATGACAAACTACATTTTAAACCAAATCACCTTTATCAACAATCTTAGATACCTACTGCATTACAGGCATTATCTACCACATCACAGAAAATAGCATACAAACACAATTGATGTTAGAAAAAATGGCAAGCCACATTTTAGACTAAATAACCTCTATAAACAACATTAGAAACCTACCGCATTACATGCATTATTCTACCACATCACAGACTATAGCATACAAATACAATCGATTTCAAAAAAAGGCAAGCCACATTTTAGACTAAATACTCTCTATAAAGAACCCTAGAATCCTATTGCATTATAGTCATTACTCTACCACATCATAGCCAATAATAGACAAACAAAATTGATTTCCAAAAAAATGCCAAACCACATTTTAAACTAAATCATCTTTATGAACAACATTAGA
>BQNB010112511.1:0-22136 GCA_026074375.1 Tanacetum coccineum | reverse complement strand
TTATGAGATTTCAGAATCTGCATATCTTTATGCTGGTAGAGAAAAAGTATCCACTTACACTGCAACAATCACAGAAATGCTCAACAAAAAACTTCAAGCTGACTATTGGAATGAAATGTGCTATCAACTTCTTAAGCTCATGACAAAACAGCTCAAGAATCTTGAAAGTGTTTGAATGCATCCTCCTAGTGAAGATAAAGCTTTTAATCAAGAAACTTGAAGATTCAAAAGATGAACATCAAATTTAGGAGAGGATTGTTAGGATTAAAAGACTTTTTGAAGCTGTTTGGAAGTTACTGCTACTAAGGTTAGAGTTACTGCTGCTAAGCATAACTTAGTGCTGTTAGTGATATTAGTGAAAAATATGCTAAGTAGTTAGTACTGTCAGTTACTACTGCTAGTATATATTACTACTGCTAATGGAAGTTAAGACTGCTCAGAGACTTAGAAGAAATACTACTAAGTAGTTAATACTGCTAGTATAAAAGTTACTACTGTTAGTGTAATGATGTGCGATCGTCGTAGGACTTCTACACGAGAAGTTTTACAACTCCCTAGGCAGTGCACCTAATTGTTGTAGTGTAAGACTCGAGGTTGTTTATCGTTCACTCAAGGAATAGGTTGGGAAGGCTTGATCACGGTCTAACAGAATTCTAGAGGTTGAGGGAAGATTATTTTTGTGTTTTTGTATTTTATGAAAGCAGGTAAAATCATATATTTAAGAGAGTGGTTTGGTTTTAGCTATTAAACTAAATAGTAATCTAAACTAATGGTGATAACAATAAGATAAAAGATTGTGTCTATTTAATCATGTATTACTCCCTAGATTGCTTCTCCTAGTGTTGTTGTCTTGTCACACTTGTAATGATCTATGTAATTATTTCCTAAAGCATGAACGAATTACACAAACCTGCCGTCTACTTAGTATGCCGCTAGAGCAACGCACATGCAAGGTAGTATGAAGACTATTACACAGACCCTAGGAGTTTACTAAGTGCATGTGAAATACATTAAAAGTGGATCAACCATATTAGGGGGTAAGGTAGTATGAAGACTGTTACCCGATGGTATCATTTCTACACAATCACGTTTCCTTAGACATATCAACAGCGATGCAAACAAACACTAGTTTTCTAAGACCTAACGTGCACATCCATTACAAGAAGCAACATGATGACATCAAATAACGTCTATTTTATAGCATCATTTATCCCATATAAATTACCCATTTTATATAATTATTGCAAGAATTGGTACTTAATTGATTATATTTATTATTTGCAGTAATTATGGAGTACATTGTAAAGTTTATATAAAAGGCACGCATTTTGGAGCATAAATGAAGAGTTCAAGAAAGTCTACTGAACTGACAGCAAATATGTCGTATTATTCTAGACTTATACACCGTATCCAAGACTTAATGAACTAAAAGACCATTGCCTGACTTTGAAGAATACGCCGTATCCACATCAATGATACGACGTATATAATACTTTGGTCAACAATGAAGAACCAAATGGGTTTACCTTAATACGCCGTATCCAGTAAAGAAGATACAGCGTATCCGTGCTGACACTTCACAGATAACTACGGTCAAACTGTCAAAGATCATGCATTTAATGCGGTCAATAATCAGTGATCTTGCAACTAATGAAAATCGTGGTTATAAGGAAAGTTGAATGACATTTAATGATGATTACACGCAGAATTAATGACAATTTATGGTCATTAATGATAATTGGTCAACATTTAACTACTTACCAGCGAAACCCCATCAATACGCCGTATTGACTGCATTGAATACGGCGTATTGACTAATTTTCAGACACTATAAATACAAGACCCTAAACTCAGTTTTAGGTGTGCAAGAAAATCCCTAAACCACCAAGTCGACTCTCATCGTTCACTCGAGGAATAGGTTGGGAAGGCTTGATCACGGTCTAACAGAATTCTAAGGGTTGAGGGAAGATTATTTTTGTATTTTTGTATTTTATGAAAGCAAGTAAATCATATAATTGGAGAGAGTGGTTTGGTTTTAGCTATTAAACTAAATAATAATCTAAACTAATGGTGATAACAATAAGATAAAAGACTGTGGTTATTTAATCATGTATTACTCCCTAGATTGCTTCTCCTAGTGTTGTTGCCTTGTCACACTTGTGATGATCTGTGTAACTATTTCCTAAAGCATGAACGAATTACACGAACCCGCCGTCTACTTAGTATTTCGCTAGAGCAACGCACATGCAAGGTAGTATGAAGACTATTACACGCCCTTTAGGAGTACACTAAGTGCATGTGAAATATATTAAGAGTTGATCAACCATATTAGGGGGCAAGGTAGTATGAAGACTGTTACCCGATGGTATCCTTTCTACACAATCATGTTTCCTTAGACATATCAACAGCGATGCAGACAAAAGCTGGTTTTCTAAGACCTAATGTGCACATCCATCTCAAGAAGAAACACCGCTAAGATCTACATTCTAGGTTTCATACAATCATAAATAAATACAATAATAGGTTTAGCCAAACATGTTAAGAATAAAGCAAGAGCAATAAATCACACAACACATAGACATATTGAATGATTAAGTAAATCTTACTTGATTAAAACATGAATTGGAAGAGGTACAATAAGGTTTTTAGGCCTTAAAATCGTCTCCTACAGCTGCTAAATGAACTAGGGTTCGTACCCTCTTTTTATTCTAAAGTTACACACTCAAAACCTTAAATTCAGGTTTGTATATATAAGAAAATCGACGTGACAGCATCGCGTTTTAATCGTGACGCCGTCGTAAAATGAATCTTCTAGATCTGCGTTTGAGTTGGTGTGGGCTAACGCCGTCTTGAAATATGTGACGCCATCACTGGATGAGTTGTAACGGCGTCATGTATGGCTTGTGACTCCGTCTTCAGGCTTTGTGAGCACAAATCTTCAAGAGTCTTGGTGTTGGTTTGTAATATCGTCCGTTTCTTTTCCAAATGAGCCCAAATCACATGTAATTCTTCAAAATGTATTCCAAATGAGAAATACCTGAAAAGGAACGATTAAGTACCTATTTTGGGCATAAATACACGATTTTAGGGGTTAAACGACCCCAAAAAAGTGTATAAAATGACACCTCATCAATTACCTTTAAATTTCATTAATAATCAATATTACCCAAGTAACAATAGCATAACCAAAAAGGTACGTGCGAAAAACTGATAATTTGCTTATTAAAACTTGAAAGTTCTAGTTTGCTAATTCACTCATGAAATCAAATAAGCCTACCCAAAAACCCTTAAAACACATTAATCAAATAAGTAACCAAACTTATTAAACAATCAGTTTTACCTTAAGCATTATAATCATATGGCGATGAAAAGTCCTCAATATCATCATCAACAACAACTACGAAACCCAATCCATTATACTCTTACCCTTTATGGAACCGTTTCCAAAGTTAACTGCCTAGTCCTCATCAACTATAACCCTTCAAAGTGATACAAAATCAACTTTGTATATTGACCCATCGACAAAAAAAAAACTCGTAGCACCTTGTTAAACTCTGATCAGTTTCACAATTAGACCATACGAAACGTTGTAAACAACCAGAAACATACAAAATGTATAAACCGCTATAAATATGCAGAAACATGCAAAACTTAACATTGTAACCTTACCAATAGACCAAAAGGGCTAATATTGACGTGGTGATACTTACAGTAGCAACAAAAATGAAGTAGGTGCAATTGTCTCAGCCAGTTTTTCATCCAAATGTAAAACCCTCTTGTATAACTTAATTAGGGAATCTATTCACAAAAAATCTATTAGAGCATTATAGTGTAAAATTAGGACATCACAGTTATAAAAATCTCATTCAAATATTTTATCAAACACTTGGTATGTAGTTTTTGTAAACATGTTTTCCATGTATTTATTCCTCAATTTCGTTCTGAAATAACTATTCTATACAGTGATTCATGTCAATAAACTCTTAAAATCGATACATCTAAACACAAAGATGATAATTACCAAAGCAAATCTCATAAAACAAAAACCTAACTTATAAAAAACAACAATTAGTATAAATAAGCTCTAGCAAACACGTATATCAGCTTTTTGTTTGATCTTATATAACGAAACTAACAACAATAAAATCAAAATATGTTAATAAACTTACTTTGCTCATCGATTTGAGAAATTATAACGATATGATATCATGAATCTGATATACGTGACTGAGAAATTATAACGAGATGATTTCATCGAATTGTTCATTGATGTCGTGTTCTATGATATGATAGGATCGTGTAACTATGATATGATGTTGTGATTCTGATAGAATCTTGAATCAAATAGGATCGTGATTCTATGATTGATCTCATATCGTGTTTTATTTTATTAAGAGAGAAAATAGAGAGCCTAGAATGATAGAAATAAGGAAAAAATGAAATGTGGGAATTTACAAAACACTCCCTTAAAGAATGAAGAAAGATGCAATCAGGTCTTTGTACGGAGATGAGGTTCTCTCTCTCTCTCTCTCTCTCTCTCTCTCTCTCTCTCTCTCTCTCTCTCTCTCTCTCTCTCTCTCTCTCTCTCTCGATTTTTTTTAAATATTAGCCATGACAAGGTTTGAACTTGTGACCTATGTATGGTTAAGATGTAAGGAGGTTAACCAACTGAGTCAAGCCACCTTTTATGTTCTATTATCCAAAACAATAATGATATGTTATAAAATCATACGAACTTATCTTTTGATTTTCAAAAATATTTTTAAATATACATTATCTTTTTAGATAAATAACTAGCTAGGGTTTTTTTTCATCAGATTACAATGATCTACGTCGACAATTCTTCTTTTTTTCGTGAAGACTCATCTTTGAACATGAAGCATCAAGCTGATGCTTTTGAACTCTATTGTCGCGCTAAGATCCAAGTAATATTTTTTTATATATATAATAATCTTATTATCTTTAACAATTATTATACATAGGAAGGTTTTATTGGGATGATCCTCAATCGGTCACTACATATTTGTCCGTTAATACATTGTTTATTGCATTATTAATGAAGAGTATATTAATTCATTAATAAACAAGTTCATGTATTATGGAATGCTTTTGTAACAGTCCAATCCGAAGAATATTGTGGGCGTATATACGTTGTGTGAGAGAAAACATTGTATATACATTATGTGGTGGTGGTGGTTACGCATTGAAGGTTAGCTTCTTTGATTATTATTTTTTTTCTTTTTATTTTATACGACTAATTTTTTAGATTGATGATATTAACTAAAAAATATGCATGAGATTATAGTTATTGAGATTATCAAATGCCTTATATCAACAGCAAAGTAAGATTTTCTTACTGTTATACTTTTTTGTGTTTTATATCTGATGGTTGTGTTTTGAATTATAAACAATGATTTTGCTCATAAACTATCTGATATGTTTGTGCGGATATATGTTCTTAATGCAATCAATCGGCAATCACATATGAAGATCACTAAATCAAGGAGAAATATAATGGACAATACAAATATAAATGATTAAAAGGTAATTACTTTTTTTATGGTTTTAGTGATCTCTCAAATATTCATATGAGCGTGTTATTTCTGGTGAGTTTTAATGCTTTTTGTTATTTGATATCATATAGTTATGATTATTGTAAATATTAATCACATGAAGTGTTTTGTTGATCAATCTGTACATTGGATGCAGTTTCAAGGCTCAATAGGTACTTTAGATGTCAAACATTCTAACTGAGGTTACTTCAAACGTGTAACTTTTTGAGCTCTTTTAGTTTGTATATCGATAATTTAATTACATTATATACGACTATACGTGTAGATTTAGGTTTTAGGTTTTATTGTGATTAGGTTTAGTTTTTATTTGAGGTTTTTGTAGATGATTGGAATAATGTGATTTTGATGTTGCATATACAAGGATTCAATGCAAGTAGATTTAGGTTTTATTGTGATTAGTTTTAGGTTATATTTGAGGTTTTTGTAGGTTATTGCAATGATGTGATGTTAAATTAGTTTGAATTCTTATATTTAGGTTTTATTGTCGATGCTCAGTTTCAGAGAAGAATGATTGTGTAATCGGCTTCGAGTTTGAGGTTTTATTGTGATTTAGTTTTAGGTTTTGTTTGAGGTATTTTTAGGTGAATGCAATCGTGTGATTTTGAATTAGTTTGAAATGAATTATTAGATTTAGGTTTTACTATCGATGCTTTAATTCTGGAGAAGCATGATTGTGTACTCGGCTGAGAGTTAGGTTATATTCAAGGTTTTTGCAGCGGTAGTGATCTGATTGTGAATGAGTTTGATTTGGTAGTGAGTTAGATGAGATGTGTGGTTGTAAGTTAGGTTTATGTTTTGGAAGTGGCATCGTTGAAGTATGTGGACGGTACAGATGTTGTAAAGTTTATCTTAGAGAAGAAGGTATGTTAATTGTGATTAGATTTAGGTGTTAAAAATATCTATTAATTGACGATGTTTAATAGGTTAAATTTTGGAGATGTGTAATATGTGTACATGAAGTATGTTTAGGTTTAGGTAATTGATGTTGAAGCGTAAAGCTGGTGATTCGGCTGCGAATTGTTATTGTATGTTTTTTATCTGTATCTTAGCAATTTATGAAGCATCTATGATCTGAAAACTATTTGTGTTTTGTATTAGTGTATCACGTGGGGCCAACTAGATGGACCAAGTTATCAGGTGATGATGTTGGTGAACTTCACTACCGCCAAGAGATATTGAAAAATGTCTAAAAGTTATGTGCATTTATCTTTATTTAATTTTTTGTAAACGATCACAAACACGGCAACCATTAGAAAAAACGACAAACATTGTCTCCAAAAATGTTTTATGACCCGTCCGTTGGGCGGGTTATGTTACTAGTGTGTGTGTGTGTGTGTGTGTGTGTGTGTCTATATATATATAATAAAAAAAAAAAATTTAAAAATTAAAACAAAAAAAAATTTAAAAATATTATACTAAGGTGGGTGTGTGTGGTGAGTGAGTGTTGTGTTTGTTATGGGTTATCCATTGAGAAGGTTTTTATTTTGAGAAGATTGAGAAATCTTCGTTTGAGCAAATTGATTCATATTTTTTGATTTGATTCACAAGTAAGCATTATTTAATAGTGAATCGAATATATAAATCACAAATTTGATTCACAAATCACTATTAAGATCGAGTTATGGTAATGATTTATTAAATTTTTACAGATGATTCAGTATTGTACTTATATCTCAAAATCGAGAGATTTTTAACATTGATTCAATCTTTTTTACAAATTTTGGATAATAATCACATTAAAATGAATTATACGGTTGAAAAACTTGAATCAAAGTTAAAAATCGATCGTTTTTGAAAACCTTCTCAATCTTCCAAAATAAAAATATTCTCAATGGATCCAACATATATATATATATATATGTATATATATATATATATATATATATAATATATATAAATCTATATTATATATATAAAAATATAATATACTAGTAATATGTATATATATATTCTTCTAAATTTAATGTAGATGCTTATCTATTGAGACACAAAACACTAATTCGATTAAAATTAAATCGTAACATCTATGATCATCTATAAGTGTTCAAAAAAGGTATTTATCCTCCATAATGGTTCAGGAAACTCTAATTCGTGGTTTATATATATTTGCCCATTAACGGGTGCTCAACCTCAACCCTGACTCATATGTGATTTTGATTGTTTAAATTCGTTGCTCTTACTTTGTTATATCCTTATATCACCTTACACATTAAATAGGCTATCAGATTGTAATGGAAAACAAGGTCGTGATCGTAAGTCATCGGTAAATATCAGACTTTTTTGTTTTGTGTTATATATGTATTCTAATTTTATTTTGCAAACTCTTAATAAATCTTATTCTAGTGGTATCGATTTATTTTTTATTTGCAGATATTCCAATTCATCAAAGCATCAAGTGGAACAAATTTTTACATTTTTAGTTTTCATGATGTCAATAAACCTCATGATTTTGATGTATATAAATGAACTATTACGATGATTAAAATTAAATTTTTCGTTGATAATATGTTTGTTTGTTTTTTTAATGATATTCTTACTATTTTATATTATATGCAGTTTGAAATGCATATTTACGGAAATCTCGTTGAAGTTGTTGCTCCAAAAGATAAGCAGGTGGATGTTGTCGATAATACTGAAGTGATTGCCCAAAAGAGTGCCAAATAGGAGGAAGAACCCAAATTTCTTATTCAAAAAGTATTTTATTATAATAAAGAGTGACATGTGTTATTTTCTTTTTAATTTTAATTGTTTTATGTGGAAACCGTAGAGGGGGTGAATACGTTTTCTTTTAAAAACTTTAAATCTTTTGTATCTGTAGGATCGATATACCTTAGTATAATAAACCTTTAGCCTGTAAAGGATGTTACTTCCTTGAATAAATCCAAGTCAGTAACAATGTAACACTGATATAATACTATCAACTATGCGGAAACTAGTTAACAGTATCAAGAAGAACACACAATGATTAATCAAACGATTTGTATTATCACACCTTGAATCTGCCTAAGTTTGCAGATCCCTAATACAATACTTATCTCTAATACTTCTAACTAATGCTTTTGTTGTTGTTGCTTTGTTGTTTTTCGTTGTATCTTCTAAAGCCTTCCTAGAAATCCTTTTATAAACGTAAGGATAACTCTAGTAGGTGTACAGTCCTTGTATGACACAAATACTAATTAATACTAATCACTAATTGTAACTGTTACATGATAACTACTAATGTAACCGTTTAATCCTTTAAAGTTCCTATATTAAAGGCAGTACTTCGACTTTTCCATACTAAGCAGGCAGTACTTTGACCTTTTGACTTAGCAGTACTTTGACCTTTTGACTTGTATTTCCCAACAATCCTCCCCTAACTTGAATTCTAACTCTGCTTGACTTCAAGTTTCCCTTGATGGTTGGACATCTTTCTTCTCACATCCAATACAAGTCTTCAATCTTCTAGATATAATCCTCTAAGCAGTATCTTGTATACAATCTGTTTGAGTATCTTGAAATGAAAACCTCTTATCTTGAACATAAACACCCTCAAAAATTCTTTGTCTTTGCATCAAACAGATTGTTCTTTAATCAGCTGCAGGTCTTCTCAGCAACATAAATGGTTTTTATGAGCCTTTACCAATTGCCATTAAATCCACGTCTTGGTCTAGTCAGTTCCTTTGTACCTAGAAAATGTAAATAATCCCTGGTGAACTGAAACCACTTCAACACTCAGAAACAATGAAATCATAGTGTGTTGAATACTATATGACTTTTGGTAAGTCATTACAACCATGAACGGATTTGATAAGTCTTTACCTGTAGCCGTTTGCTCAGGACTAGCCAATACTTCAGTGCAATACCATGGTGTATTGATCACCATACAATTTTTGGTAAATTGGCAACCATCAACAGATTTGAGATGTCTTTTACCCAAAACTTTTTGATCTGACTAGTCAATTCTTATGTTTGTTAGACAATGTTAATTGAGTTACCATTTGTTCATGTAAACATGCACTTACATCAGGTGTTACTCTCAAAACCTTGAAACAAACATTGTTCTTTAAAAAGTTTTTGCACACTCAAAACTTCAAAATATCTCAAAAACAACTTTTTAACTAGCAGTACTTTCAACAAAGTACTGTTTGTTATTAAACAGCATACTTTGAATAAGGTTCAGCCTTGTTCACATTAAATCTTTTTTATCAAAACAAGATATGTTATTACAAAAGAAAATTTTGATAAATCATACCAGTTGTTTAAGAATCATCACCACTTCAGTTTGTCCATAGAATAAACAAATGTATCAATGTGATAGCTATGTCACTCTCAATCGCAACTTCATACCAAATATCATAGCATCCTGATATTAGCACTCCGATTATAGAGGATATCTCTTTCTGTGAGCCATATGAATCATCGTACCAACCCTCTAATTCTAATGTAATATACTAACCCGAAGAATTCATTAAGTCTTCCTCCATCTTACATTTTTTTTTTTGTTTCCCAATCTTTCTTGATTCTTCCAGAAGTCATCATGCACTTTGTTGCAGACTCTCCCAAATGTGTTGTATGATCACCCACAATATCAATCCTAACCCGGATTTGAGGAATAAGCTTATAATAGTCTTGACAACCAGAATATAGATGATGCAGATCCTGTCTATCCAAAATGGTGCAGTATCTCCCACAGAGTGTCGAACGCTCTGAAATGACTATTTGCTCTATAAATTATGAGATACTCTCCATCGGGTGAGTCAATGACCTTGAATTCTGTAATCATAGAGATTGCTTCCAGTGACTCTCTATCTTGTGCACTCTTCTCAAAGTCTACAATCCTAAGATAATTTCTGAGCTCATCAATTGTCTTTGATGGCTGTTCTTCTGTAACTGTAGCTTTTCTCTTCCTTAAGAGTCTCTTTGCATCTCTTTCTTGTAACATCTGCTTTTCCTTTTCTGAATCCATTGGAATAAAATCCTTGAAGGAATCTTTGATAGATTCTTGAACTTTATCATACAGTTCCTTCATTTGTGGATACCTTAGTTTTTTTAAATTCTTGTATCCTTGACCTTTTAAGAAATTCATCATTTGAGTCCGTTCTTGTGCAAGAGATGTAGGTTTCTTCGAAATAGTCTTTGGCTTTGGTTTCTTCAAATCTTCCAACCTTTTTCGCTCTTCTTCTGCATTCCATTCTTCTTGAGCCTTTCTAGCAATTTCCTCATCATGTGCAGTCTCCAAAGCTCTGATTTGTTGAAGAGTTAATTTCTTCTTTTTGGGCTCTTCAACCAATATCCCTTTACCTTTTTCTTTTGGGTCAGTAGCTTGAATTGGCTGTTGAGGTTGAGATTGCATAGGACCAGGAATGCTTAAGCCTCTTGGTCTATTGAGAAGGATATCAGCAAGAAGTTCATCATCTTTGAACTGTTCTTTAGGACCTTCTTCTTGAGTTGAACGAATTGGACTTGAAGGACCTGTTTCATCATCAAAATTTAAAGTCCTTGGAGTAACAGTACTTTGTCTAGCAGTACTTTGAATTTTCTCCAAATCCAATTCTTCAGTATCCCCACTTTTTATCATCAGGAGAATCCTTTACTTCACTTTATCCCCGTCGTCCTGTTTCATCACTCTTTTCTTTCTTCTGTTTCATCATTCTTTCTTTGCTAAGTCCAGAGAGTAAACGAAGGCTTGTACACATCAAAAATCTTCATAAACGAAGGCTGTATGTCATCTTGAACATTATTCTCTTCGGACAATTACTTTTCATCTTTATCCTCCAGTTTACTGAAGACACCTTCTTACCTTTGCTTCTTCTTCTTTTCTTAAAGATTCTGAACTTTACCCAAAAAGTGTGATGTTTGACCACTGGCTTGACCCCTTTTGACAGTTTCTTGAGTTTGACCTTTAGCTTGTGAATCTGTTTGGCTTGAGAAATGGTTTGCTTCTTGAGCCTCCTAACCTCCCTGTTTAAAGCATAGAGATCCAAAAGTCCCTCATCTCCTCCAGATGTTTGAGACTACATATGGGGAGTATACTCATTAGGAGATTGTGGAATATCAGCAGCACACCTTGAGCTTCAGCAAGTACCTAGGAGTCACAGTACCTTTGTTAACTCATCAATACCTTGTGAATCAGACGTACCTAATTGTGGAATACTAACTTGAGCAGCACTTTGACAAGGGTATACCTTGAGCATACCCTTAAGAACTTGTCAAGCCCCTAGAATGAGGACTATACTATTTGCATCATAGCTGCTAATGCTAGTTCTATACCTCTAACATTGGTGGAAGTCAAGGTGTAATCCTACCCTGATAACTTAGGACTATTCCTTCTCATAAAAGTAAAGACTTAGAGGGAAGAGTAACTGATGGTAGAAAACTCTAAGGTCTAGTTACTCCCTCTAATTGCTTGTTCAAAAACAGTTGAATGAATCTAGGATACATAAGAAAAGGTGTACCAATTAGTAATATACATTCATTCATAATCTTCAAAGAAAAATGAACTTTTGGTTGGTTGCTAATCCTACCAGAGCTGAGGCTATGTTAGTCCCAAATTATTCCCATGATGTACTCTTAGGACTAAGACAGTGAAGTAAGACATGAACTAAATACTTCCACTAAGGGCTAAAAAGAGGTTTAGAAAAAGTAAGTTGTGCCAAATTACCCTCATAGCCTATGTCTCTGAGCGAGTCCCAAAGAACTTGCTTTGGAAAGCAGTCAATACCATCAGCATCATCGAATAGTAGATCAGCCCTAATGGTTTCCTCGGAAATCAAAATCCTTTTTCCCACTACCAATAGCTCTAATAAGAGGCACCAATTAATTACCTTAGAGAAGCTGTAGCCCAAAATTGTTGAAGCCACGGACCAATTAGATCAGGATCAACTAACAAAGAATAGTTAATCGAGCATCCAGTGAGATAATCAACGATTTGATGAAAATCCGAGCATGAATGCTCATCTTCTCCACCACAGAAGCAAATCATGTTTATGTTTAGTGCAGAGCGAATATTGGCCATTTGAAATGAAAGTGATGTGCGTCGGAGATTGTATAAAAAAAATTAGCGAATAAAAAGAAATGAAGGAAGAGAAAAATGCAATTCAGTTGAGCATTTATAGGTTGCGACGGATAACAAAGAAAAAAAAAGTTAACCGATGTTTTTATCTCAAAAACGATGTTTGAACCGTATGACCGACTTACGTAGAACAATACTTAGTTGTCTAAGCAGTACTTTTCTAAGACGAGCAGTACTTTGAGTTGGCTGAGCAGTACTTTCAACCGAAAAGGCTGTTTAACTCAAATTTGTCAATCACAACCTTGCAATTTTTCAAAATGACTCTTCAAATCATTCATATCCTCCCCTTAAGCATAACAATAATGCTTCCAAAGATTCTTTCTAACCAGAACAGTACGTCACTTGAACACCAGTACTTTACATGTAGTCCTCCCCTCAAATGTAGCTATGGGTTCATCATACAATAGTTACCAACCAAAAAAGTTAAATCTTGCAAGTCCAAAGCACTTGGTGAGATCATGAGATCTTCTTCTGGATTGCCTGATAAACAATTTAAAGAACTTCATAACTCGTTTAGGGGGGGACCCAAGTCATAACCTGACTTGGAACCCCGAATTGGAGTTACATACACAAATGCTTGAGTGTGTAAGATCCATTATCGCCTATCACAGAATCTAGATAAGCTCCTTTTGGTCTCCATTTTGATTTATCGATGGCACATGCCCTTTGACACTTACAATTTTTGGAAGATACTGTTTGTGATCCAACATTTGGTTTCTTTGGGTACTTTCTTTTCTTAACCCAGATAGATTTCATAATTTTCTTGGGTCTTTGTGGTCTGTGAGGAGTCCTTGTGGTAGAAGACCTTGTTGATGGTGAAAAACTTGAGGTTCTAGGTCTTATATTATCCATCCTTGGATAATAAGGTCTACCAGTACTTTGTGAAAGTACTGCGTGTGGTACTCTTGGTCTAGCAGTACCTTGATAAAACACATTAGCAGTACTTTTTGAAGGTACTGTTCGTGTCATTTTTGGTCTGGCAGTACTTTTCAACCCTTCCCTTGTAAGTACTGCTGATGGGATAAAAGACCTCTTTTGGTGAGGGTACCTAGAGTTTCCTGAGAAGTTACTGGGTGATATGGTTCACCCTATTGATGTTGTTCCAGACTGGTCTTGTATCCCTTGAACCCTGCGTTCCCTTAGGTTTATGGGTTTGGGTTTGTTTGAAGGTTCTTTCGTGTAGGTCACAGTCTTTGATTAGGTGATCAGGACTGTAACATACAAAACATGTTTTACCCCTTTTGTGCCCAAGTCCCTTTTTCCTAGATCCTTGACCAACACTGGTTTGACTGTTAGGAGACCTGTTTTCAAAAGATGTTTCACTATTTTCTGAGTTCACAACAGTTTTCTTTTGAATTTCTGAAAAGTTTAAATCAGTCTCTTCATCATCACTATCAACCCAATCTTCAATAATGACTTTATTTCTATCAATTTCTGGTTGACTAGACTTTGTTTTCTCTTGATTAATGACCTTATTCCTAATAGCTAGTTCATCTATCCCTGTAAAAGAGACATTTGCCCTAGGTGGTATGACAGTACCTGTAGGTGGAGGTACTGCATGGAATCCTTTTGCCTTTTGAAAGTTTGAATACAAAAATTCAGTCGAATTTGTATTCCCAGATGAATTGTCACTATCCTCACTACTACTAGATTCAATCCCAAATCCTATACATGATTTGTCAGACAAATATCTTTGTTTGTTTAGGACTTCATTTTGAAGTACAAAAGCATTTGTCCATTTTTCAAGTTTTACCTTGAAATCATCTCTTTCTTTTAAGACTTGATCTAGTTCCTTTTGTTTTTCTTCTAGTTTCAAATCCCTCAACTTTAAGTCATATTCCATCTGTTCATACTTATCACCCCATGCATATTCATTCTTTTCATGTGTTTTAAGTATGACTTCTAATGACTCTAAGCTCATTTGATATCCTAGAATTTCAGACCTAGCCTTTTGAAAATTGTCTCTTTCAGTTTGATAGTTTTCAAGCAACTGTTTATAAGATTTACTACATTTGGAACAGTAAGGTACCTCTGAGTTTGTAGCCATCAAGGCTAGAGACACTGGTGTATCATCAGCTTTGTTGCTCCAGTCAAAATCACCAAGTCCATCTTGTCCAAAGTGCACAGGTTCTGCATCAATCTCCATGCTCCAATCATCTTCTTCAAGTTCAGTCAGTGCCATCATAGCAAATGTCACTGGTTCAGCATCAAATTCCTTGGTCCAGTCAATTTCTTCATTGTTGTCTGTTGCCACCAAGGCTTTTGAGTTTGAATCTTCAATAGCCACAATCTTCTTTTCCTTACGACCATTTGCTCTGTTTTCCTGATATTTAGCAAATCTGCACTCCCTAGCAAAATGACCCAACTTTTGACAATTAAAGCATTCAATCTTTGACTTGTCAAAAGTGATCCCATTCTTTGGCTTGAGGTCAATGGGTCTTCCTGTTTTTCTCATAAACTTCCTTATCCTTGCAGTTATCATAGCCACCTGCCATCGAATGTCAATTTCTTCCATAGCATCCTCATCAATTTGCAGCAGGTCTTCATCATCATGAGTTGTAGGCATAGATGCTTGTTGAGCAAAGAAAGAACATATGATTTCATCTGAGTGGGAAGCACAGTTAGGAGCAGTTTGCACCTTGCTTGAGGCAGCCTGAGTATATCCTTTTGGGATATTTTCTGGGTCAGCAGTACTTTGTTTCAAAGTACTGCCTTTGATTTCAGTGGACAGAAAAGCAATATTTTGTGAGCTTGAATTTGAAACACCCTTCAATTCATGCTCATACACCTTCAAGTTGTTGTAGAGATCATCAAACTCCAATTCATCCAATCCAGGTTGTCCCCGAATCATTGTAGCAACTACATGCCACACAGATGGTAGGCTTCTTAGAAACTTCAAATTCGCATCTTCATGGGACACTTTAGCATCATATAATTCAAGCATACTAAGAATGTTCTGAAACCTTTCGTATGCTGAATCTAGCTCTTCTCTAGATCCGATAGTAAACGTCTCGAATTGTTGTTTCAAAAGATTCTTTTGCATCTTCTTTGATGCTTCATTACCTCCAAATCTTGCTTTTATGGCTGACCATAAAGTTTTTGCATCTTCAGCATCATGAAAACTGAGAAGATGTCTATCAGGTATTGCAGAAAGCAATATGTTAAGAGCTTTCTCATTGTTTCTTCTTGCGTTAGCAGCAAGCGAAGTTTTTGGTGCAGACACTGGACCTGACGAGGATACAGGATCAGTTGTGGCTTGGTCTCCATTGGTGATTATATCCCATAGTATATGATCAGTGATGGCAATATACTGTCGCATCTTCATGGACCATAGGTCATATTCACCCTTCTTGATCATTGGGATTCTTAGTGCAGTGACTGATGAGGTGGGAGGGATAGGTTCAGCTTCAGACATCTTTTAGAGTTTGGAAAGATTTCGAATGATTAAAGTTCTTCTAGATCAGAGTCTCTACACAAGCTCTGATACCACTTGTAGGATCGATATACCTTAGTATAATAAGCCTTTAGCCTGTAAAGGATGTTACTTCCTTGAATAAATCCAAGTCAGTAACAATGAAACACTGATGTAATACTATCAACTATGCGGAAACTAGTTAACAGTATCAAGAAGAACACACAATGATTTAACAAACGATTTGTATTATCACACCTTGAATCTGCCTAAGTTTGCAGATCCCTAATACAATACTTATCTCTAATACTTCTAACTAATGCTTTTTCTTGTGTCTTTCTAATGCCTTCCTAGAGATCCTTTTATAAACGTAAGGATAACTCTAGTAGGTGTACAGTTCTTGTATGACACAAATACTAATTAATACAAATCACTAATGTAACTGTTATATGATTAATACAACTATTACTTAATAATTACTAATGTAACCGTTTAACTAATAATCCTTTAAAGTTCCTTTATTAAAGGCAGTACTTTGACTTTTTCATACTAAGCAGGCAGTACTTTGACCTTCAACTTAGCAGTACTTTGACCTCCTGACTTGTATTTCCCAACATTCACCGAAATGGGTTGTTAAACTATACCCTTTGAATCATATAATTGTGTTACATTAGCAAACTATGACATTGTCTGGTAAATGAAGGAGATTCGTCTATGGCATTCTATATATATCATTGATAACGCCTTAATTATACATGTTTTCGGCGGCATTATTTGTATATATTTCATCATTTCTCATGAACTTTCGATACTTAATATCATAAAATATATGCATGTTCACTTGAAGACAGCCCGAGCTCAAAAAACATTCAAATACAAGTGTTTATACTTATTGGAAGCAAAGTTAGAAGAAAATAAATAATAAAGTCTAAAATCACAAGGAAGTGCGCCACACTTACTTCCTTGTGCGTCGCACTTATCAACGAAATAAATGAAAGTAGTTAATTCCACAAGTGCGTCGGTTTTCCTAGAAAGTGTACCGCACTTCTCTTCAGCATTAATGATAATATAACAGAAATAGGCAAAGTACGCTGCACAATATATTTTGTGCGCCACACTTTTGGCCTCACTCAGCCTATAAATAGAGATGATTTCCAATCTATTTCACAACATCTCATATAATTCAAGATATCTCTCTCTCACACAAATCTCTCTTAATCTCTGGGATTCAATCAAGAAATTCTGGCGAAGACAAAGACAGTTTTATAATGCCTAGTATAATAATAGTTTTAGTAAGATTCGATACTTGTAAGCGGGTTGTGTTTATACTCCATAGCTTATCCGGATCTCATATGTATCTTATTTTCTTATTTCACTTTGTTATTATGAACTCAGTAGCCATGAGAGGCTAAATCTCTCATGACTACTCGGTGATGTTAATATAATAAATATCTGGTATTATTACGATCTTGTTAATCTTAAGCTTGTGTTAAAATCCTATCGTGTCTTATCTTGTTAACTTTGTTCATCAACTTTGATTGTATACACATAACGGTATAGGTCATAAGACCCGTTGTGTGCTATATAGTTTTAAAGATTTGTCTACGGTCTTTATCGTTTGGTTGGAGAAATCCACTTACGTTAATTGATAAACAAAATAGATTTGGTATAATAGTAACTTGATTATTTGCATGACACATCTGATTAAGTTAACTAATATAAGTCTTAAGTTAAAACAAGTTAATTTGTGAAAACGTTTTTTGACGAATTTTTTTTTTATGAGTTAAGTCCCGAAATCGAAGATCGTAATAATTACCATTGCTTAGGCACTATATGAAACTCTCCGAGTAGTCATACTCCTTTATTATTGAAATCATCATCAATCATATCTCATCTGAAAAAGTCATTAAGATTTGTCTTAAAACTTACGATTATATGAACATAATCAAATCCCTATGAACGACCTGGTTTTACCTAAAATATTATACTACATACGTGGGTTATACTTTACCCGTTTATTTCCATTTAATAATCAGTAATTCTAGTCTTATAAATTTAAAGCTTTTGAAATACATCAAAGTTTTTGGCGCTGCTGCCGGGGATTTTAAACAGTTCTATAATCAACTCTTGTTAATTTAAAAAAATCGTTTTTCTTCAATATGCTTGTTTTATGTAACTTTCGTTGCAGAAATTGCATTGCACTTTCTACACTCAAACCTTTTTTCCTAAAAACGTTCTCTAAAACATCTAACAGTTTACCTTGGATGCATACACGTGCTTCCAACTCCGAACTTGTCAAACCATTAGCCAAAGGGATGAACCCTGAATTGTAGACTTCATCGATGAAACAAGAGAGTCCCATTCGAACGAAGGGACGAACGACCCGCACAACCAAGAATTGTCTACCTACCCATTCTTGATATCAACTATTACCATCGCTTTCTTGATATTCTTGAAAATTACAACCCAATAGATGATGAACCCATGTGGGCTGCCGACCATGTTGTCGCTCTGACTCTCGGTTCTACAATCACAATTCCTAAAACCGCAAATGAATTCGCTATTAAAGGTAACCACTTGACTCTCGTCAAAGGAAACCAATTTGATGGTAGAATTAAAACTGATCCGCACAAACACATTTATGAATTCCTCAGAATATGTGATATGTTTAAATATATAGACACCAAAAATGAAGCTGCCCGCCTAATGATGTTTCCCATATCACTTACGGGTGAAGCAAAAACCTGGCTTGACCAACTCAATAAAGGAACCATCAAAACATGAGATAAACTATGAACCGCCTTTATTAGCCGATTCTTTCCCCCAGCTTTATTCGATCAACTCCTTAGAGAAATCTGAGCCTTTTCCCAACATGAAAATGAAACTCTAACCGATGCTTGGCTCCGTATAAAGGAAATGCTCAGAAATTGTCATGGTCACAATCTGTCCAAAGGCAATATCATAAAAATCTTTTATCATATCCTCAACGAAATAACCCAAGAAGTTCTAAATTCCATAGTTGGAGGTATTTTCCTCTATAAAACACCAAACCAAGTTTATCAACTTCTTGAATACAAAGTTTTACTCAAGCTCGATTAGGCTAAAAACCAAAAAACAAAATCTTCTCTCAAGAAAACTGTTGCTTTTTCCGATTAGCAACAATTCTGATACTGATAAAATTATGGCACGAATGGATGCCATGACCATGAAAATGGGGGCTTAGTATAAAAAACTTTAATCTCATTCAAATAACTCAAACTCTGATTGTAATGATGATGACATACCAATGTCTCACGAAGAGGAATCAAAATTCATGCAAACCTTTCGACGCACACATTTTTACAATGATTACCGCGACTATAACTTAAATCATGATAATTGGCATTCAAGCAGAAGAAACGATTATAATCGACACAACTATCGATCTAATTCTGATGATAAATGCACACCCCGACATAGGCAAAAACATGGGCATGCGACGAAGAATGATCAATCATAACACAAGATACAAGATAGAGAAAACTAAAATGCATTAATGAAAAATGTCATGATGATCTTTCATCTCAAGTATAGACTTGAGTGAGGTCCCGATCAAGAACACATCAAATAGTCTCCACAAATACAACTAAATTCCCATGTAAGGGTCCATAGTAGTCTTAAAACGACAATCCTCAAATACTTAAGTTCAATAAAAAAAATCAACACCAAATCTCTTAGAACACAATCCATACAGGAAGCTCTTATGGTCTGCTAAAACATGCAACACGTCACTGATCATTCTCAACACCTGAAAATGATACTCGAAAAGGTCAACAAATATGTTGGTGAGCTTGTATGTTTGAAGAAAACCCAGTCGTTGTGCCAATATTTTAAATAGTGAACAATTGTGCATTATGACAGTGAATACATGCAACACATTCCATTTCAAACATAGCAATCCTATGCTATCAAATTCATATCCATGTGGACCATTGCCACGCAATGTCCTCAACATCTCAACTCATACGCACCTAAAGCCTACCAGCTGGAGCTATATATAGGGCGGCACATCACATATCATTTCAAACCATAGAAAGTCCATGCTATAACAGAGCCACAAGACATATGATAAACAGTCCACACGGAAAGTTTCACACATCATATTCTACCAAAAATCATGTCATTCACATAGCACTCATAAGCACATAACATTGTCCCAAAAACAAAATAACTTTTGCACAGTACATAAAACATTTCAAAACAGTTTTGAGTATCATTTTCCCCCAATGGAAAAGCATTAAAATGGGGCTACGAGAACTCACCTCAAGCAAAGATGTCAGCAGCAAACTCAATATCACACAAGTAAATGCAACGACGTCCAAACACAACCTAGTCCAATTAATGTTCCACTTAGACATTTATTTCTAAAACAGTTTTCAGATTTGATGCATAGAGGTCAGATGCGCATTGTACAGTCATCCTTAACGTTTTCAGTGGTGTGATAGTTGATGACTTAGTATAATATATATACTTATATCATTTAATATAATAGTAGAGTAATATAAGAAAATTCTTATAATAAACCCTTATAAATATACTTTGGTAAATCCATTTGGTACTCTTAGTTATTATTAATTAATCATTTCAATTATAAGGAATGAAACGTTTATTTATGCTAAACAATTTAAGAAAGTTTCGTAAAAATCTATTTTTCGTCTTTTAGTCGTATTAAAATAATAATAATTTATTATTTTATCGTAAAATTACGTTTTGAGTAAAAAAATTAAGTATAGACTTTTTAGGAAATTTCTACCTGACCCGTGCGTTTATACAACTTTTCTAATGTTTTAAACCTTAATTTCAAATATTTTCCACAATTTACGACTTTTTGACAAAACGCCAAAATCTTACATTTTACCACATACATCAAACCATGTTTCCTTAAACGAATTTCAACATCATATCCAAGTATGTTTCGCAAAGTTTGTTAAAATACGCAAAATGACTAGTTTTCGCTTATTAAGCCTTAAGCCCCAATAAGGATCCATTAAGATATTCATACGTATAAAATAAGTTTTAGGCCCAAAACTAAAGCCCATTAGTCAAAATAAGCCTAAAACAATAGCTAACTAAATAATCTGAACCACAATAAGCTCTTAATAAGCCGCGGCTTATTAGGCTTCATGGGCCGTGAGCCTTATAGGCTCTAAACAACCAATATAAGCTTTCAAATAAGTTATCAAGCTACGTAGTATATTTGGTTATCATCATAAGCTATCAAAATTGTTTACAAAATACGATATATGAGGTAAATAACAAAAAACATTTTTCTTGCTCACCTTATTTTTGCCGAGAGCTAATAAGCTCAAAATAAGTATGAAATGCTTATAAATAAGCCAACAAACTACTAACCAAATTAAGCTATATAGCAATAAATGCTTTTCAACCATCACAACCACGACAATAAAACTACAAATCTTTATTCTCTTTTTATTTTTGTTCGAACCCTAACCGCACCCTTAATATCCTTTCACAAAATTTTCGTGTTCGATATTTAACAAACGCATCGTACAACTAGATTTTATGCATCATTAAACACTCAAAAGTACAAGTTAAATGTAAATTTAGAAAACTTACAAAGAGGGTTTTGAAAAGCGAGAACGAACACGAACCGACTACCCAAACGTAGTTTAAATGATTACTCAAGCACTAGAATCAACCCAATACTCCACGACTCTTCATTTTTTTATCAAAGATTGAAAAATGTATGTGTTTGTGTGTGTTTGATTTTTGGACGCAAGGAAAAAAGAGAGAAAGAGTGTGTGTGATCTTTTTGAAAATGAATGAAATGTGTGTTATGGTTAAGACAAAACATGGTACTAAAGGTGGCCATACATGCCTAAAGTTGTGCCTTCTTATTCTCTTCCCCTTACTAGTATCATTATATCATCCAAAGGGCTCGGGATGCTTTCTTTTTGTGTTGGTTTCACTTAAAACTCAAAAACCTCAAATTTAAAGTATTTCCCGAAGTTACTTAGTATTTTTATTCACTTTAAAAATACTTTTCCCATAACTTAGAGTACTTACACGACATATTTCCAATTCTCACTTCCCAAAA
>BQNB010112510.1:0-22136 GCA_026074375.1 Tanacetum coccineum | reverse complement strand
ATAAGTTCTTAAAGTTTTAGAATCTAGTTTAGCTTATTAAGGATTTTAGCTTATTTTGATTTAGTGCTACTTTGCTATTTTCCTGAGTTTGCTTAGTTCATGCTTAATTTCAGTAGTTTAAAAGCACTTCTAGCTTTAGTTTCTTTTCATTTATAGATTAAGCATATCATAAGCTCTTTAGAACTTCTTTCCTTTTTCATTTTGATTTAGTTTTGAGTTTTCTATAGCTTATTTTCTAAAACCAAGGGATAAACCCTCCTTTCTGTAACAACTTAAAGATAAGCTCTTTGAGAGCTTATTTGTGAGTTTAAGCCCAAGTAGCCTTTATTAATCTTGTTCCCCCTGTCTTCCTTTACAACTTTTCTTCTTTGAGTTTTTCATTTCAAGCTCTTTAAAATTTCGAATGCTTATTGGACTTAGTTTGTTGTCGGGATTGATTCTCAGGGTAGAAAGTGTAACTTTTCGATTTTTATTGCTTTCAAATTAGTCCCTCCGTTAGTTTGTTAGGTATTTGCACCATTAGTCCTAGTTTGTTTAATTTTTCATTTAAATTTTATTTTTATATATCTTTCCAAATCAAACATCTTTGTTTCATTCAAATCAGGATCCGAACCTAAACGTGGTTTCAATTTCACTAGTCATTGGGGATAACGACCCGGGTGATCATACTTACCCGGTTAAACATACGTATTTTATATTATATTATATATATTTTTGAGAGTGAATTTTATCAAGGGTAACTTGGTAATCTTCTTAATTACTCTTAAGGTTATATTTTATATATATTTTTACGTGTGTTAAAACTGCGAATCACCAACTTCGATTTAAAGACCGCGGGCGATCATCGAAAGCTTCAACTCAATGAACTTAGCGAGCTTCGTGATCAAGCTTATGAGAATTCGCTAATCTACAAGGAGAAGACAAAGAAGCTACACGATTCCAAGATAAAGAACCGAATCTTCAATGTTGGTGATCAAGTCTTGCTTTTCAACTCCCGATTAAAGATTTTCTCCGGAAAGCTCAAATCCCGATGGTCCGGACCTTTCACAATCACCGAAGTTTATCCTTATGGCACTGCCAAGTTGTCTCATGCCGATGGTTCGAATTTCAAAGTCAATTGCCACCGTCTTAAGCACTACTATGGAGGGGATACACCACCATTGGTTATCCCGGACCTCCAGACTTTCCCTAAGGACAACTAAATTCAGGGATCGAGTCGAGCTTGCGACTCGGTGACCAAAAACAAGCCGCTTCATGGGAGTTCACCCCATGCTTATCCTTTCTATTTTCTTATCTAATGTGTTGTGTTGAGAGAGGCTTGTACTCTCTCCGATTTCTCGATGTTTGTTGCTTGTTTGTTGTGATTTTTGCAGGATTCTCCCAACAAATTCTTTGAAGCCTCTCGTGTCCGGTTGATTTGTCCCGTTCTACTCGAGCTTCTCATCCTTTGTGTGAAATTAGTTTGGGGAGATCCATATCCTTTCATCATAATCGATTAAACGTTTATCTTTGCATACCTCATAAACGGCTTAGATTTTCGTAGAGACCCGACTTTAAACATTGAGGACAATGTTTCGTTTTAGTTTGGGGAAGGGAATCTATCGATTTGATGTTGCTTGCTTATTGTTTTGTTCTCACGTACCCGTTTTCCCACAAAAATAGCAAAAATTTTAAATTTAAAAAAAAGTGTTAAGACACAAATGTAGGTTTTCCGTTGGTAAGAATAAGAAGTAATTTTTGACCCGATCGTACGTGTAGAGTTCTAGCTTTCTCCCTTAGCAATTAATGATGATAGTTTGTGCTAGTCTCACGTAGACTTTAAATATGCTAGACTTGAATCGTTAGTAAATGAAGACTTGTGCTAATCTCAAGTAGATTTTAAATATGCCGAGTTGGAATTTATATAGGCTAAGTGTTCGCGAATTTCTTTCTTAGAGATTTTAAATTGCGAAGAATAAGAAATGATAGTGTTATTTATAAGTCATGACATTAAACGTAGAATAGTTGGTTTTCTTTCAAGCTCATAAGTGTTAATTGTGGCTTTTTCTCCCATTAGCTTGTTTCACCTCTCTATATAAAAAATAAGTGAATTGTTTTTTGGTTAATAATTAGCTAATAGAAGTTTTCTTTAGTTCCTTTGTGATTAGGATGAGTATACATCAGGAATACTTAATTTGGTTTAAAATATATATATATATATATATATATATATATATATATATATATATATATATATATATATATATATATATATATATATATATAATATAAATATATATATAATTAATAAAAATAATAATAAAAAATAAGTATCTCTGCCAGATTAATTCATCGTGTCGAGGCGTGCCGATAGTTGGAGTTTTCAAATAAGTAGGTACCGGTGTCATAATAAGTTAGAATAACCTCTTGTCGACGTGCTATCGATGTGGCTACGAGATAAAAGGCCACCGTTTTTACTTATATAAGCCGAAGTCGAAATATGTTTGTGCTACATCGTGTCGGAGGCGTGGTCGTGTTTGTAGCTACTAAAGGACTGGGTTAATAATGTTGCTTTAATTTGATCCTTACTTTGACCTTAAAGAGCCTAAGGGTATATGGGAGCAAAATAAGATTGGTTCATTCTTGTCTTAAAGAGCCCTAGGGTATATGACATGAATGTGCTTGCTAACTAGCCTAAAAAAAGCCAAATTTTGGTTGCCACGATGTGGACTTATTCTTGATTACAATTGATCTTTTAAAAGGGCTAGGAGCAAAATTATTGCTTCTTTACCTTTACGCTTTATTTTGGAATTAAATAAAAATCAAACAAAAGTCTTAAAGAGCCTCGGGTAATGACTTAAGTAAAATCCTGAGATACAAAGTAGGATTTGCGGGAGGAAAAGTAAGTACACAATTAGTATTTATGAGTAGTGTTAGTGTCATGACTTGTAATTAACAATGATCTTGTTTTTAAGCTTGGCATGGGAAAAGTGAAAAAATCGGGGATGATGAAGTTATCTTTTAAACACTTAATTGTGCTTTTTGTTCTATGATCCTAAAAAGTTTTACCAATGAGGTAATGAAAACAATACATTATGTCCAACACAAATAATTTGTAGTTAAGTAGTTAATGAACAAGAAAATATTAACAAAAGAAAAAAAATCTATAGAAAATGGAAGTCGGGTGTTTATAACTTGTGATCACTTAAACAAAAGCCTTTTGGACTTTTCAAGGTTTAGTTTGGAATTTTAGAGGTATTTGGTTAGACATGTGATATTGCGTGAGGACACACAATCGTTTAGTTTGGGGAATTTTGATAAGTGTAAAATACACATATCCGTTTGTTCCTAAAAAGACCCAATTAAACCCAAAACAGACCAAAAATGGCAAAAATATGCTTGTATTTGTGTTTTGTGTGTGCAGGTATGGATAAGTCAAAAATATCAAGAAAACATTCAAAAGCGAGCTAGCCCGGACACGAGAATCAGAAGAGTACAAAGCCGAAGCCCCAAAGCCCAAAGCCTTAGCTAATTTTCTTCTCCAAGGGCCATTCTTGCATTTCGCGAAAGTTATTTATAACTTGAGAGAGAGAAAAGAAAGACAAGGAACCAAATTGTGTAAACCGCTCAAACTACAACAGTTTAACTGACGACAAGAGCGGAACACATTTTACTATTCATACATCTTCGCATTTTACCTCCATGTTAAAACAAAGGAAATTCAAAATTAAAGGGTGATTAAGTCAATTCAAGAGATCTACATCACAAACCCAGGGTCAAATCAGTCTTTATCAAAGGATTCATTAAAGAAGAGCCTCGTCAACAATTAAAGAAGCACAAGTTTATGTGGGTTTTTGTGCTAATTTACTCACAAAACTAACACAAACGTCACATCAATGGAATGACACGAGGAGCCTGGCAATCCTCAGGTGTCCACATCTTAATCCAACGGCTACGATTGAAGCTCAAATGATTAAAGCAATGAATGGCAGAGATTGAAAGTTTGGAGAGCAAGGCAGAGGTCCTAGAAGCTTCAGCTGGACACTATAAAAAGACCTCACTTCTCACACACACACCATCGAGGTTTTAGTAGTAAAATTTTAGTTTTTAGTTATTTTTTTAGCTTAAATTTGTAATTTTACTTAAATGTTTTTGTAATTTCCTTTTCAAGTATTGTAATCAGTTTTTTTTCAATTAATCTCGTTTTCTAAGCTCTCATTTCAAGTCATAAGTTCTCTTAATAAGTTGTCTCAATAAGCTAATATTAAGCTCTTTCAGTCTATAAGCTGAAATAGAGCTGTTTGAATTTAGAATTAACCTTATCTAAACCTTAAATCAGTTTAAACTCATATGGATCTTATTGTATCCAAGCTTTTGGAAGGGGATCTTACCTTGGAAAGATCCGCAGGACTATAACCTTTGCTTATTAATAAGCAAGTAGCTTGTAGTTGCCTTTAATTGGTCCACTTGTTCAGCTAAGGAAGTTTGTAAGTTTCTCTTTCAATTTTCCAAAAATTCTAGTTTGAAATAATGATAATTATTGCTTGCTAAGGTTTAGATCTGTTTATTTGCTCAATCTCTTTGCTTGTTAGTGTTCAAATTTACTCTTCTAGTGCTATTTAGTTATTTGTTTTCATCTGTTTTTACTTCAATAGCTATAGATCTTTAGTTACTAAATTCTGTCATAAAAACTATAAATCCAAAAATATAAAGTTTAAAAATAGTTTAAATCCTAAGATCTTTACTTAAATCAGTTGTTTAATCATGATTATTAAGTTTGTTTTAAGCTAGTTTTTATCTGGTATTAGTTTTTGTGCATCAAATTTCTCTTAAAAAGCTTTTCTAAATCCTGTCAAAATGGTAAAGGGGTGTTTGGTTTAGTGCAGTCTCAAAATTGCACTAGCAGTACTAACCTAAGTTAGTACTGCTGACCCTTTTACACTACCAGTACTAACTCCCCAGTTAGTACTGCTTTCACAAGTTAATACTGTTAGTTTAGATTTTAGCTAATTCAGTCGTTTTAAGTTTAGCTATAGCTTATTATGAATTTAGTTTAAGTTTTCATTATTTAGCTATTTCATTGCTTAGTTATTTGTTTTCAAAAGTCAAGTTGCCACTATCAGTACTTTCTTTGAAAGTACTGCAGACAATAATTTACACTAGCAGTACTAACCTCAGTTAGTACTGCTGTGTTCTCAGCTTAATTTAGATCAGTAATTTTAGGATTTAGCTTATAAAATTCAGTAGGATTTAAGTTTTCATATAGCTTAATTTAGTTTAAGTCTTAAATTTTGCTTTCTAGCTTACTGTCTTAGCTTATTTTTGCTTGTCAAAAGTCTTAAAAAAACCTGAAAATTTCCAAAAACATAGGAACTTAAGTTAAAGTCTAAATTTGATAATTCAGCTTTTAAGACTAAGATTTATAGTTTAATTTGTTGGATAATAATTAGTTTGATAAGTCCTTAAAGTTTCAAAGTCTAGTCTAGCTTATTTAGTTCTCTAGCTTATTTGTAGTATGTGTTTCCTTGCTTATTTCCTGAGTTTGCCTGTTTCATGTTTAATTTCAGTAGCATAAGAGTTCCTCTAGCTTTGATTCCTTTGCATTCTTAGATTAAGCACATCATAAGCTTTCTAGATCACTTCTCCTTTTTAGATTTAAGCTTAATTTGAGTATTTTATGGCTGTTTAAGTAAAAATAAGCTCAAAACCTCACTTTCTGTAATCAGTTTGGAAATAAGCTCCTATTGAGCTTATTTGAGATTTTCAGTCCTTGAAGTTTTTATTAATTTTGTTCCCACTAGCTTCCTTTACAACTTTGCTTCCTTGAGTTTTTCATTTTAAGCACTTTTCAAATTTCACCTTAATTCGGGTCTTAGTTTGTTGTCGGGATAGATTCTTAGGGTAGAAAGTGTAACTTTTCGATTTAAATTAATTTTTAATTAGTTTAATTAAGAGTTAAATAAAAAGTAAAAAAATTAGGGCTTTAATTTCTAGAAACCAAATCATATATCCTTGCTTATTCAAATCAGGATCCGAACTTAAAACGTGGTTTCAATTGCACTAGTCATTGGGGATAACGACCCGGGTGATCATACTTGCCCGGTTTATTATACGTATTCTATATATATCTTTGTGAGTGGAATTGTCCAAGGGATACTTGGGGATTTCCTTAATTTCTCTATAAGTATATTATTTTATATGTATGTAAAACTGCAATCAGCCCCAATCATACTAACAAATGCCCTTATCATAACAATAATCGATAACTGATTATGATTACACGTTACCATAAATATACAAATAAATGCCCTAAACATACACAATGATGTCCTAATGTTCATACAAATGGATGCACTAAACAAAACAAACAGATGTCATATCTTAACATGATGCTCCTATCATACTAAGAGATTTCATAACACATATTTTTGGATGCAATACACACAATGATGCTCTAATGTTCATACAAATAGATCCACTAAACAAAACAAACAGATGCCATAACTTAACATGATGCTCTTATCATACTAAAAGATACCGTAACACATATTTTGGATGCATTAATTATACAAACACACGTTGTAACAATTTGTGTGATGCCCAAATCATACTAAGCGATGCCTTTATCATAACAATAATCGATAACAGATTATGATTACACGTTACCCTAAACATATAAATAGATGCCCTAAACATACATAATAATAACCTAATGTTCATATAAATGGATGCACTAAACAAAACAAACAGATGCCTTATCTTAACATGATGCTCTTATCATACTAAGAGATGCCGTAACAAATATTTTGGATGCAACATACACAATGATGCCCTAATGTTCATACAAATGGATGCACTAAACAACACAAACAGATGCCCTAACTTAACATGATGCTCTTGTCATACTAAAAGATGTCGTAACACATATTTTGGATGCACTAATTATACAAACAAACGTTGTGACAATTCGTGTGATGCCCTAATCATACTAACAGATGCACTTAACATAACAATAATTGATAACTAATTATGATTACACGTTACCCTAAACAAACAAATAGATGCCCTAAACGTACACAACGATGCCCTAATGTTCATACAAATAGATGCACTAAACAAAACAAACAGATGCCTTAACTTAACATGATGCTCTTATCATACTTAGAGATGCCGTAAAAAATATTTTAGATGCACTAATTATACAAACAAACGTTGTAAAAATTTGTTTGATGCCCTAATCACACTAACAGATGCCCTTATCATAACAATAATCGATAATTGATTCTGCTTAAATGTTACTCCTAAACATACAAATACATGCCCTAAACGTACACAATGATGCCCTAATGTTCATACAAATGGATGCACTAAATAAAACAAACAGATACCCTATCTTAACATGATGCTCTTATCATACTAAGAGATGCCTTAACACATATTTTGGATGCAACATACACAATGATGCCCTAATGTTCATACAAATGGATGCACTAAACAAAACAAACAGATGCCCTATCTTAACATGATGCTCTTATCATACTAAGAGATGTCTTAACACATATTTTGGATGAAACATACACAATGACGCCCTAATGTTCATACAAATGGCACTAAACAAAACGAACAGATGCCCTAACTTAACAAGATGCTCTTATCATACTAAGAGATGCCGTAACACATATTTTGGATGCACTAATTATACAAAACAAACGTTGTAGCAATTCGTGTGATGCCCTAATCATACTAACAGATGCCCTTATCATAACACTAATCGATAACTGATTATGATTACACGTTACCCTCTAAACATACAAATACATGCCCTAAACGTACACAATGATGCCCTAATGTTCATACAAATGGATGCACTAAACAAAACAAACAGATGTCATATCTTAACATGATGCTCTTATCATACTAAGAGATGTCTTAACACATATTTTGGATAAAACATAAACAATGATGCCCTAATGTTCATGCAAATGGATGCACTAAACAAAACAAACAGATGTCATTACTTAACATGATGCTCTTGTCATACTAAGAGATGCCGTAACACATATTTTTTTAAAAAGTTCGAATTTTTTTCAAATTTTCAAAAATATTGATTTGTTTTTCAAATTTTTGAACTTTTTAAAAAAAATTGAACTTTTTTTTCAAATTTTCGAACTTTTTTTCAAGTTTTCAAACTTTTTTTCAAATTTTCAAAAAAAAAATTTCAAAATTCCGAACTTTTTTTTCAAATTTTCAAACTTTTTTTTTCAGATTTTCGAACTTTTTTTTCAAAATTTTCAAATATTCGAACTTTTTTTTCAGATTTTAAAACCTTTTGTCAAATTTTCGAACTATTTTTCAAATTTTCGAACTTTTTTTCAAATTTTCAAACTTTTTTTTTCAAATTTTCGAAGCTTTTTTCAAATTTTGAACTTTTTTCAAATTCTCGAACCTTTTTTCATATTTTTGAATTTTTTTCAAATTTACAAACTTTTTTGTAAAATTTTCGAAATTTTTTACAAATTTTCGAACTATTTTTTAAAATTTTCAAACTTTTTTTCAAATTTTTGATTTTTTTAAAAAATTTTGAACTTTTTTTCAAATACTCGAACTTTTTTTTCAAATTTTCGAATTTTTTTTCAAATTTTCAAACTTTTTTCTAATTTTGGAACTTTTTTATTTAAAATTTTAAACTTTTTTTCAAATTTTCAAACTATTATTTAAATTTTCCAACTTTTTTCAAATTATCGAACTTTTTTTCAAATTTTCTTAAAAAAATATCTATTTTTTTATATTTTCAAACTTTTTTCAAATTTTCTAAAAGATCGATTTTTTCTAAAAAAAAAGAATTTTTGTATTTTTTTCAAAATTTCGATTTAAAATATCGATTTTTTAAAAATGTTTCGAACTTTTTTTCCTTTTTTGGAACTTGTTTTCCAATTTTCGAACTTAGTTTTCAAATTTTCATTTTTGTTTCATATTTTCGAACTGGTTTTCTAAATTTTGAACTTTTTTTCAAATTTTAAATTTTTTTCAAGAAAAACATTTTTTGAAAAAAAAAACCGATTTTCTTTAAATTGATTTTTTTTTAATATTTAGAAAATATCTATTAAATTATATAATTACATATATTTAAATAAAGTTATTTTTTAAAGTTTACCTTAAAGTTTGAATGTTTACAAAATCTACCTTGTAGTTTAGTTTTCTAGGTTTTCTACTAAGAAGAGTTTTCTCTAGAACCCATCCCTATATATATATATATATATATATATATATGTATACTTAGCCATTACATTACTTTGCCAATATCTCAATATGCAATATAACTTGCATAACTCAAGTTAACAGGACTCAGACAACCTACATATGGCAATCCTATCTTCATATATGTCAAGCAAACATCATACCATATCAAGTCAATATTATAATATCATTATGATAAGGCATATCACTTCTAAAAGGTACCATTTGCAACATCATATCAAAACGGGCTTTAAACCATTATCGGATGCCCTAAACCCTAACCTCATGAAAAGGGTTAACCCCTAAAGTGAATGCACAAGCTACTAAAGCATATGTACAGGTAATATGTTTATCGCATTATCAATAAAATCTCTTCAAGTCAAAGTACAAATCTCTAAAAGCTCAATGTACAAGTTATTAAGCATGATCTCTAAAATAGCCGTTTTACCTTCGTTTTCATTCTAATTTCTTCACCACCACTTAAGCAAGCTAATATACTCATTTTACAATATAGAAACCCTAATTATTCTATTCATAAACTTTCATACACATTTTTACACTCACAACCCTAATACAAAACTCAGAAACCCTAACCCGAGCTAAATACTACACTATGACCCGTTTCTTGGCTTTTATCCATTGTAAACCCAAAACAACACTCAATTAAGTTGTAATAACTTATTTTACAATCATATCAATCCTATTCAATCATTATCTCATCATTACTTCATCATTTTACTTCACTTGTACGTAAAACATATCCTAGAAACCCTAAATGTACCTAATTGGTTCATTTAACCCGTTTACTCGTTCTAAACCATTCTAATCCCAAATAACCAACCAAGGGCCATTATAAACTCATAAAATAAGTTTACAAATCATTATCTATCATTAACTTGGCAATGTGCAAGAAATCAAAGCCTAGAAAACCTTAACGAATCCAGAAAACCCTAATTATGCCCTAATTGTGACTTTGACCCGTTTTCTCAATTTCAAACCATTATAACTTAAACCAACGACCAAACTTCATTAATAATACTTTATATAAGCCCTAGGATTTGTATTCCATCATTACTACTCAAGAGTATGCAAAATATAAGCCAAGAAAGTCAAGAAAACCCTAAATGAGCCCTAGTTGAACCCGTACTCCCATATCTTCATTTTAAACCCGTTTTAACCCAAACCAATTGCTAATCTTTGCTAATTACTTTAATCCCAGACCTTAACAACCTATTTCATCATTCCTTAATCATTTATAACACAATGTACCTTGTTAAAACATTTGAAGAACCCGTCGAACCCAAAATAGACCCGGTTTACTTCTATGACCATTTTGACCCCTCTAAATTGCTACCAAGTCCAAATAACCAATGTGAACCTCTTCTAGAATCATAGTAGCAGCTTATGCACCTACTTGACAAGCCTTGGTCAAATTTGAGAAGCACATGGCCTCTACATGCCCGTGTATGGAGTGTGTGAGGCTTATTTATAGCCTGCTTTGGATCCTTCTAGCCTCTTGAGTCTCTTTCCAAGTTTTCAATCCGTACCCTTCATTTTTCATTCATTGTTGATCTCTTTCTTGAGCCGTTGGATTACATTGTGGACACATGAGGATTGCCAAGCTGTCATTCTATGATTGTGACAGCTTGTGCTACTTATGTGAGTAGATTAGCGCAAAAACCCACTATTATTTGTGCTTTCACCATGGCTGACGTGGCCTTAATTGAGTGTGAGCTTCATAATTCCTTTGATTTGACTAAAATCTCCCTATCATTGTGCTAACAAGCTTCTGAATTGACTAATCCACCCCTTGATTTCCTTTTCTAGTTATAATTGGGTTTGGGAAATTGCTGGTTTAGTCCTTGGAGTTTAGGAAAAAGGGAATTGGACTAGGATTTAGGCCTAAGTCATGGGCTTTTGGGCTTTTTGGATCCGGATAAGGTATTTAGGGTTTTTTTTAAAGGCCCATTGAATTTTTCTGGGCCCAATAAGGGATTCTAAGGCCTATTAAGAGATGAGGGGTCATTTTTAGCTTTTTTGTGAAAGTTAAAGGACTGGAATTGGATTATTGTGAGGTTTTGTCTTGTAGTGGTTGACTTCTGTTGACCATGAGTTGACTTTTCTTTGACTGGATTTGACTGAGGCTTGACTTTTCTGGCTTCGGCTTTGATTCTTTGGCTTCTTTTTGTACTCTTCTGATTCCCGTGTCCGTGCTTGCCCCTTTTTTGACTGTTTTCTTGTGAGTTTTGATATATCCGTACCTGCATACACAAAACACAAATACAAGCATATTTTTGCCATTTTTGGTCTGTTTTGGATTTAATTGGGTTATTTTAGGTACAAACGGATATGTGTATTCTACACTTATCAAAATTCCCCAAACTAAACGATTGTGTGTCCTCACGCAATATCACATGCCTTATAACCAAATACCTAGAAAATTCCCCAAACTAAACCTTTGAAAAGTAGCAAAGATTTTTTTGTTGAGAGAGTTAAGAGATCACAAGTTATAAAACACCCGATTTCCCATTTTCAAAGATTTTTCCTCCAGATATTGAATAAAATGCTTAAAACTGCTTATGTTCTAATCCTTATATCATTCATCATCGATGTGCTTTCAAAAATCATGTCCCGGATCCATATCATACCACAATACTAGGGAGCTTCATATTAAGAAGTTTCATCTTGGTACTACGTTCTGTCTGAGTTGTTGGGTTTACGATTTAAAGTGCCCTAGCTCCACAAACGTTTACTAAATGACTTCTAAACTATGATGGCCCGAACGGTGTTATGATAATTTTTATATCAAAACCAACATCGATATCCAAACACTTATATATACAATCAAACTAAGACTTGCCATATATTAACCCAGGTTGTCTGTGATTGCCGTGTTGAAGCCGTTACCTTCATTCCCTATACATTAGCTATCAATTTCCCTATAACTGTTCAGGTGAGTTCATAGCCTCGCATTTCAAATCTTTTTATAAACCCGCGAGGGAGATACATGCTATAAACATGAATGCAATTATTTCTACATGCTATTTCAATTTACTATTGCCTAAGTAACTACTTTGCCTTTAAGTCCCCATAATCATGAACCGTTAATTACTCTCTGTAGTAAGCGCGAATGTTGTGAATATATATATTTGGGTTGGACTCCCCGTTGGTGTATCCAGTAACGATAACCAATTGCACATCATTAGAAATCACGCGGGTATTTTGGCAAAGGTGCCCGCAGGGGCAACATTATCATTATAACCTAAGGCATCGGATTCATGAGCTAATGGCAATACTAAATTATGTTTTCAATACTGGGTGTATATCAACGTAACCCAAATATCGCATTTGCATTCAAATTATATTACTTAAACCTATGGATTTCACTCAACCTTTGTGTTGACTTTTTAGCATGTTTTATCTCAGGTAACTAATGGCACGGAGTGACGAGGACATGAAGATGGAAAAACCGTTATCATTCAAATGTTGTATTTTAGATTCTGGAAACCTCTCGTTTGTAAAAACTCTAAAGAAATAATGAATGATAACTTATTTTCATAAACGACTCTTTTTTATTCGTTTTCTATGATTATGACTGTTGTACCCTTGAAGTAATACCCCAGATTAGCTTCCGCTGCTATATATAAAAATGAAGATGTTACATTTTGGGTAATGAAAATGGCGATCTAAAATAATTTGGGTGAAGATCAAAGTTGGAGTAGAAGGGTTATATTGTTTTTTTGATCAATTGATCATTCTCATCCTTTATTTAGGGTAAAACTCTACTTGTTTTCATTATTATTGTATTTTTTATTTCCTTATTGTATATGTAAATGTATGATATATGATGATCAAGAGGTGAAAAGGTTCATGCATGCATAGATCTAGATAAAAAATGGCTTAATCAACTATTGAAACTAGTTAGAAATCACTAAAAATTATGGGCTGATGTTAACATTAAGTTTTGGAATTTTAAATAACTTAGATAGTTGATTTGAATACTCTAGGTTGTAGACAAATGTCTTGTGATCATGTAGCAAATTGGATCCCCATTGGAATGTAAAAATTGAGTAAGTTATGGTCAAAATACTAAAACTAGTTGATTCTGACCTTGTAACACCCCCATTTTTACATATAGCAGTGGAAGCTAATCTGGGGTATTACTTCAGAGGTACAGCAGTCATAATCATAGAAAACGAATCAAAAGAGTCGTTTTTGAAAATAAGTTATCATTCATTATTTCTTTAGAGTTTTTACAAACGAGAGGTTTCTAGAATCTAAAATACAACATTTGAATGATAATGGTTTTTCCATCTTCGTGTCCCTCATCACTCCGTGCCTTTAGTTACCTGAGATAAAACAATGACAAAAAAGTCAGAACACAAAGGTTGAGTGAAATCCATAGTTTATGTAATTATGATTTGAATGCAAATGCGATATTGGGGTAACTTTGATATTACACCCAGATTGAAAACATAAATTATTTATTGTCCATTAGCTCATGAATCCGATTGCCATAGGTTATAATGATAATATTGCCCCTCGGTACATTTCCAAAATACCCGCTGATTTCTAATGATGTGCAATTGGTTTACAACGTAAACATTGTACACCAACGGGGTAGTCCAGCCCCAAATAGATCTATTCACAGCATTCGCAGCTACTACGTGAGAGTAATTAACGATCATGATTATGCAGGTCTTAAGGGCAAAGCCGTTACTTAGATAATAGTAAATTGAAATAGCATTAGAAATAATTGGCATTCATGTTTATAGGCATGTACTCCCCTCGTTGGGTTTAATAAAAAGATTGAAATGCAGGCTATGGAACTCACCAGAACAGTTAAAATAGGAAATTGATAGCTAAGAATAGGTAATTAAATTAACGGCATCATACGGCAATCACAGACAACCTGGGTTAATATATGGCAAGTCTTAGTTTGATTGTATATATAAGTTTTTGGATATCGATGTTGGTTTTGATATAAAAATTATCATAACACCGTTCGGGCCATCATAGTTTAGAAGTCATTTATAGTTAAACGTTTATGACAAGGGACACGTATAAAATCGTAAACCCAACAACTCAGACAGAACGTAATACCAAGATGAAACTTCTTAATATGAAGCTCCCTAGTATTGTTTATGAATGGATCCGGGACATGATTTTTGAAAGCACATCGATGGTGAAATGATATAAATGATTAGAACATAAGACATTTTAAGCAATTTATTCAATATCTGGAAATGTTAAGCACGAGAGCGTTAATTAAAGTTATGTCTGGTAATGTTTTGAATATGATTTTACACTTTTTCAAAATGTTACATTTTAGACCCTGGGGTTTGGAAAATTGCAAGTAGACCCCTAGGGTTTGCATTTTTACGACTTTGGTCCTTCAACTTTTATTGATATACCAAGTAAACCTTATACTTTAAAAAGTGACATAATAGACCCCTATAGTTATAACTTTGATAAAATGACACTTTTAGTCCTTTTAGTTATAAGTTTCTGAAATTTACGATATATACCCCTTGCATGGATTATAATTACAAAACATGTCCAAATTGCCATGCAAGCTTAATTTAACATTTCAATAGTCATTTATAAGTTATAATAAACTAAAATATGAAGATTTAACACAACATAAGTTTAATTTAATGATTCATTAAGTTAAAAGGTAAAACGGGTCAAATTAGGGTTTCAAAATGAAAACGCACGGGTTTTAAGGTCAAATTCTCTTATGACTTATCAAAGTACTTATTTTAACATTATAATAGCTTATTAGGATAGGTTATAACAAAATTTTACAAGTTTAACTCATAGTTTAAGTAAAAACATGAAATTAGGGTTTCGGGTGTACGATTTTGGATCAAAAAGGCATAACACTTAGGTTTTTGAGTTTAAAGCTTTATATTATGATTTTAGCAAGATCATATGAACATTATGACATTACATGAGCAGAATATAAGCTTGGAGAACCTAGTTTAAGCTTATAGCTTGGAAACGGGTCAGAATCGGGACTTTCGGCTTCGTACGGCTAGAGTAACGACTCTGGGGCTTCGTTTCTTGGTTTCTTTTGCTTCCTTTCTGTACTTGAGACTTCTTAAGATCACTTAGGATCTATTAGAGCAAAGGATTGCTTCTATGAAGGGTTATAGAGGAGGAAGTGGGGGATGAAGAAGAATGAACACACTATGCCCCTATTTATACTTGTTTCAAGCTTAGATGAGTAAGCAAGCCTTAGGATCTGGTCTTGACACATAGAGGGTCTAGTTAGGGAGGTGTATAAGCTAGAAAATGAAGTGTGGAGGTCTAGGAAAGTAGCTTGTATGTGTTGGCTTGTTTCCAAGGATTGGTCTAAGTAGGTGCATAAGCTGCTTGAAGGTTTCTAGAAGAGTTCTTGGGTGGTCATTTGTACATGGTAGCAATTTAGAGGGGTTAAAATGGTCATAGAAGCAAACCGGGTCTATTTTGGGTTCGACGGGTTCTTCAAAAGTTATAACAAGTTACATTATGTTATAAATGATTAAGGAATGATGAAATAGGTTGTTAAGGTCTGGGATTAAAGTAATTAGCAAATATTAGCAATTTGTTTGGGTTAAAACGGATTAGAATTGAAGAAATGGGGAGTACGGGTTCAACTAGGGCTCGTTTAGGGTTTTCTTGACTTTCTTGGATTATATTTTGCATAATCTTGATTAAGAATGATGGATTACAGATCATAGGGCTTATATAAAGTATTATCAATGAATTTTGGTCGTTGGTTTAAGTTAAAATGGGTTGAAATTGAGAAAGCGGGCGTCAAAGTCACAATTTAGCATAATTAGGGTTTTTGATTTGTTTAGGTTTTTTGGCTTTTTAATTTCTTGTAAATTGCCAAAGTTAATGATAGTAATGATTCGTAAATCATTTTATGAGTTTATAATGGCCCTTGGTTAGTTGTTTGGGCTTAGAATGTTTAACACAAGTAAAAGGTTAAATGAACCAATATTGGTACATTTAGGGTTTCTAGGTTCTGTTTAGTACAAGTGAGGTAAAATGATGATAGTAATGATGAGATAATGATTGATAGGATTGTTATGATGTAAAATAAGCTTAACACTTATTTGAGTGTTGGTTTGGGTTTACAATGGATAAAAGCCAAGAAACAGGTCATGGTTTAGAAACTAGCTCGGTTTTAGGGTTTAGGGTTTTGAATTAGGGTTTTGAGTGTAAAAAGATGTATGCAAGCTTATGAATAGAATATTTAGGGTTTACATCTTGTACAATGAGTATAGTATCTTGCTCACAAGTGATAGTGAAGAGATGAAAATGAAAATGGAGGTAAAATGGCTATTTTATGGATTGAGCTTAATGACTTATACATTGAGCTTTTAAGGACTTGTACTTTGATATTAAAAGTGATTATATTTTCATAGAAGATGTTTCTAAACTTGTCATATGCTTTAGTAGCTTATGCATTCACTTTAGGTGTTAACCTTTTCATGAGGTTAGGGTTTAGGGCATCCGATAATGGTTTAAAGCCCATTTTGATATGATATTGCAAATGGTATCTTTTAGGAATATTGTACCTTGTAATAATGATATTATGATATAGACTTGATATGTTATGATGTTTGCTTGACATATATGAAAGAATAGGATTGCCATACGTTAGGTTAGCACTTGACTGTCTGAGTTCGTTTAATTGAGGTTATGCAGGTTATATTGCATATTGAGATATTGGCAAAGTAATGTAAGGTAATAAAGCGAAAAAAATTTCCCTAAAAAAGGTGAGTTCATGTATAACTGATAGATTGTACATCATCTAACTTAATAGATGGATATTTACATTTATAAAAATTGTGGGTTGTTATACTATACCCAACAACTTATTAATTTCACGACGATTTTGAAGTAATAAGGTGGTTAGGTTAGGTATAAGTCTAAGATCCAAACGCCAGAACTGTTAGGGGATTCTACCCCAAGGACACTCCATAGTTAGAAATAGCAGTCCTTAGGTATGATTGGAGAAGAATGTGTATAACAATGTCAGAAAATGGTATTATGGTTCGATCTCTATACCCAACAACCTATTAATTTCACGACAATTCTGAAGTAATAAGGTGGTTAGGTTAGGTATAAGTCCTACGATCCAACCAGAACCAGAGGGATCTACCCAAGGAAACTCCATAGTTAGAAATAGCCGTCCTTAGGTATGATTGGAGAAGAATGTGTATAAGGGAAAAATGCCGACTAAGATTGAGCTAACACTGGAACAATCACAACAAGGTGTTAGTAATGACGTCTTGGTAAGCATTGAAGGGGTTGAAGAATGAAAAAGAAATGTATGGATAAAGGGTGAAAAGAAAGAAGCCTTCCTTACACCTTAGGCAGAAACCGGGTCAATACATAATCTATCAAAATCACAAAGATGATTGTTGATATTGAAAACGACATCATAGACCCAGTGATGCAATGCACAACCCTTCCCAGCCATTCGGGTTTCTCTTAATAGAAATTGTCTTCATTTGTCGGAGATATCAAGTTATCTATTGACACTCACTCTGAGATTGTTAATTTGAATAGGGTGTGCTGGTTATGCTCCAGCTCTGATTAGTTAAAAACCAAAAGTGCACATCGAGTCTAGAGCCAGAAGAGATCCATAGTTAATCTCATTAGGACACAATGTCAAATTACACTTGTTGATACACATAAAGTCACAAGCTGTAACAAGAGTCTACGCATTTTCCTTGACGATCTTGCGATTATCTGAGTGATTATCAAGTATTTCATAGTGAAGATGGAAATCCTGCTTGAGCCAAAATCAAACAAGCTCTTGGTTGGTGACTGGCAAGATTCTATTTGAATCAGCTTGTGAGAACTGGATATTAATTTTAGTATGTAAATGAATTGATGACTTAATTAGAAAGATAGTAACTATCTGATTCACTCTTACGGTGTTGTTTTTGCTTTGAGACGTTCCGATTAATTGAGAAACTGGCATGCAAGCATGGTGAATCTTATACATCTTGTAGAAAGTATTTAATAGCGTTTACATCTATCAACTCTCTTTCTTATTGCTATTGAGCAATGGAAAAACTCCTGTCAAGGAGTTTTTAAATCGACTTATCACCAGGTATAGTATTTATACTTATTAAAATGGGAAACGGGAGGTTAATGCAACCGAACTTAAGATGAATGTCAAAGCTAAATTCATCTTTTATTGCTAAACTATTTATTTTAGGATTAGACGACGGGGGTTGCAGCCTCATTCCAGCGACAGTCGGATTCATAAATACACATGCTTCATACTCAATGATTTCAAAGTCATCATTCAACATCAAGATAGTTGATTCTAATCTTCCCCCCATCAAACGAGCCTCAAAGTCAAATAAAAGAATCTCAAATTGGGGAGATTGTTAGATTTATAATCACTTGCCAAACAAGTACATGTATACAAGTATGATCATGTTGTCAAGAGAACTAGTTGATTCAAGGGAAGTCAAATAAGATGATTCACGTCAAGGAGGATGATGCAAGAATAACGTCTCAAAGAATTCAAAGTCAAGATAAAGGCTTAAGAATCAAGATTCACAAAGCATGATGAACTAAGCTATACAAACAGACAAGACCTATAACTAGACAAGCATAAACGTCAAACGTCATATCTTCAATGTCATCAGTAGGTACAGAGGAGTTTTGAAGAAAAGAAAGAGGACCTCAACATTGGGGCGAGATTGTTTGCCTTAATTATATTAAGTCAAACAGAATGTTATCGGTACTTAGAAAGTCTCAAACTGGTCTTGTATGGTAATAGGCTTGTCGGGTTCAAAACAGGCTTGGACTGTATTAATATTGTCCGTAAGTGTTTCGGGCTCAAAGCACAAGGTTTAAAACTAAGCCGAACCCGTTTTTGAAAGACCCAAGCTGCCAAGCTAGCAAGGCATGGGTATAAATATCCCTTCACCACACTTGGTGAAGGGTGTTGGTTACATTTCTATCTTTTGTAACTCACCACTTTTCTCTAATCTAATATTCCTCTCTTGTTTCTCTCTCTACTTTCTCTCTCTAAGTTTTCTTATTATTTTCTAGCATATTGGTAAAGATTATTGTTGTGTAATGGATTAAATTAGTGGGATAACAGTTGTTGTTAACGTTATAGTCCTATTAGTACAGTTTAAAGAGGAACCTCTTTCTAACCAAATCTAACAATTCTCCAGGCTAGTACCTTATCGAACATCATTGCGTGTTTCTCCATAAGTTCCCATGCAGTATACCCTGATAACTTGTTGATCATCGTATTAAAAAACACGATGGGAGCAGAACCAGATTGATCAATGATCCGCATGATCACTTTGTACCTGATATAAAGTATGTTTATGTAATTTATATCATGCGACATAAACAGAAAACTGATAAAGAACAAATAAATGCAAAAAGGGAATAATAATTGTTACCTAGATGCCACCTGAACAACACCATGGTCTTCATAGTAGAATGTAACTTTACTTTTGCCAGATGATGACATAGCTTTACTTTCAACCACATTGACTTTCTTGTTACACTCTTTATAGGCCGTGTATGCCCATTTGTTTTCTTTGTGTATCCTGTGAATCCTGGCGTAGACAATGCAATGCGATTTCTGAAATCATAAGAAAATATCATTGGATCAGTGTACATAGTGATGATATATAATGTAAATATGTAGAAACTAAGATGAGATTATAATTCACGGATGCTAGATACCATCTTCTTCACCGCTCCATGATAAATTCAGCAAGCAAATAGTGCCTCGAACTTTTAGGTGAACATAGATATCTTGAACTGACTCTCGTCATATTCAGGTAGTTCTTTTAATCTGATATAGAAATTTATAAAAGAATCAAAATAAATAAATAAAATAAAATGAAACAAAAAAATTAAATATAAAAAAGCAGACCGCTGCCGAAATGATAGTATCTCTGGCAAATCGCGATTAATAAACATCTTGGTCCCAAAAAGTGCATTGCGAATCGACGAAGTCCCTGCATAGTATACAGTTAACACGGATGCAATAGATATTATTTTAAAGACTTTTTTCTAATATAGATTAAAATGTAAATACATACCATCCCAATACTTCACCTTGCCCAGTTGAAGGATGAATACAACATGACCAAGATCATCACGCTTAATGGCATATTCATCCTACATATTCGCCCACTGATCCCAGAAAGTACAATCAAGCTGGTTGGATCTGAAAAAACGAATAATATACTTTTAAAAAGTGCAAAATTATATTTAATGAGACAAAAGGAAGCTATATTTCATAAAAAGCGTAGCTTACAGCATATACTTACTCAAAATCCTTGACAACAACTGTTTTCCTTATCTTTTGGCCAGCAACAGATTGGACAGGAACTATATCCCCAATAGCCACAACTGATCTAATGTTACATGTTTCATTGTTTTTTAAAGTTTATATCAAAGAAGGAAAATTTAAATAGGAATATAAATTACAAGAACATATAAACACCAGATTTATAAAATAAACGGCGTACCAACAGCTTCATGCTTATGATATTGTCGGGTGCCATCCAATAGTCGGTTGAAAGGCTCCAGTATGAAGCCATTAACATTATTGTCAAAAGAGTCAATCCTTGTAACCACAGTACCCTTGTAAAAACTGATCTTATACTTATGTGGCAACAGAGGTAACTTGCCACTGTTTTCAGCAATGGCGAAGTTGGAGATATCATAACACTGGCCTTCCTGGAACAACGGTTCAAAGCTAAACATCTACTCCTTTTTTATATATACTTGGATTCTACTATTCTGTTAAATAAATTTGATAAAAGATATAAATTTTGATTATGCTATATAAGTCAAGATATTATTTTTTTATGTTGACAACATGATAGATACCTGAGAATCCTGTAAGACCATATCTAGGCTGTATGGGTTATGAGCCTGATTCATCATATGAGAGTGCCAAAGTGAAATGCAGCGCCCATGAACTGTGATGTTGTCCAGCATTGGATCAACATCTTTGATCATGGTAATGTTGCTTGCATCAACAACTCTTAAGTTTTATGAAAGACACACAAAATTATATATATCAGTAATATAATAAACAACTTATTTTTGTATAACCATGATTAAATTGTGTCACTTTCAAAAAAAACATAAATCATTTTCACCATTATATACTCACCAGATTCATATAAATGTTATTTACCATTACATATCACCATTAGATTTCATTGAAAATGGAATAAAGATAATGACAAACACATATCTGTCAACTCAAATACTACTTAATCACCATTGTATATCATTGATAAAATAAAATGCGTACACTTAATCACTATTATAGATCATCTAATATTCATTACACAGATAATAAGCAGTACATATCTTTCATAAAATTAACAACTTCATCACCATTATAGACCATCTAAGGAACAATATATAAGAAAAGTCTAAAAACACAATTGTTAAATAAAAAAAGTATAATTGTCTTAAAAAAACATAAATGTATAACATTGACAAAAAAGCAAACTGTTAAGGACACCAACCTTTGTCCTTTCTGTAACTATTACTGCTTCCAAAATTGTTGCTTGCAACTGTTGGGGTCTTTTGGTATCCAAATTGCGAACCTTTCTTGTTTGGAATTCTATTCATTTTGCCTGTAAGATTTTGCTTTGTGTATCGATGGATGTGAGATGGATGTGATTACTGCTATTCAACCACTACGTATTTATAGTGTAAGATTAGGGTTTTGAAACATATTCGTGATAAGAATGTAAATAATTGTTTCAATTTGAAAAAATCCATGATTTCAGCGATTAATTAAGTAAATGATTGTGAATTGAAATGTAATAGCTATAATTTTGGAAGCAAATTTATATCACTATGAATCTGTAACCGATTTCAAATTGTGGTTTAATTGGGAAGGA
>BQNB010112509.1:0-22136 GCA_026074375.1 Tanacetum coccineum | reverse complement strand
GGGCCGGGTACTGTTCATATTACTGTTCTAGCAGCCAAAAACGGCGTCGTTTGGCTTGTCAAATGTGTATTACTATAATATGACTACTAATCCACATTATCTCAAATCAGCATAATATCTGTATCAATATGATATAACTTTGCAATAATATCTCGTATTTTAGCGTCTAGCTAGTGTTTGAATCATGCTATCTTATTGTATAAGGAAGAAATTTCGGCTAATAGATATTTATTGATCCAAAACATAAAATTAAAGTGTCTAAATATTGCATTATGTGCATGTAACCAAGGACGGAATCAGGGGTTTCTGCGGGTTTTCATGAATCGCATAGATTTTTTGGATGCAGTGTTAATTTTGTAAAAAAACATCGATTTTTTTAAAAGTCATCTTAAATGCATCCGGTCCATCGAAATGTGTTTTTAGTATTATGATTCAAAAAAACAATTAGGCACCCAGTCATATTTGGTCATAATTTCGTCCTTGCGTGTAGCATGCTACTTACTCAAATCACAATATTGTTCGTTTTATCCGTATGTTTAGGATTTTCATTTTTATGGACCTTATGTGAACATTTCTCAATACGTCATCCTAAACTAAGAGCATCTTTTTTTTTTTTGAACGGCAATTTTATTAAACACTAGCAAGGAGCTAGATCAACAACAAACAATATAAGGGTTTTTAAGAAGCTTTTGGAAAAAGCTTTGTACAAAGACTTGGTAAACACATGAGCGAGTGAAATCAATGTGTTCCAATTTCTGGTCTTGCACCGACCATCCAACGGACCATGGACTAAACGGCCACTGTCTGAAAGGACTAATCCATGGACCGCCGCCCCCCCCGGAACGGCACCCCCCCCCCCCCCCCACAAGGCACATCTCGCGCCTATGGGCCGCTATAACTATCCAAGAATACACTCGAAACTGGAAGGATAAAAAAATCACCCGATGGACTGCCGAGCTAAGTCCTACGAGACAGGAGCGGGATTCTCTAAAAAGCCAAGGTCGTGGGTGGCCAAGAGGGCCTGCTTGGAGACTTGGGATCTCAACAAGTCTTTTGTAAAAGTTTTAGTTATTCATTAAATGCATTCAATGCATCAATTTTTTTAAGACTTGATGCATTGTAGATGTTGTAATAGAGTACTAATTTTAAATGAAAACACTTAACTGCAAAATTTTTATGTGACATGCGTTGTGTCTAGTAAGGCCAAAACATTACTTATAGAGTAAATTGCATAAATCGTCCCTAAAATTTGGCCAAATTGCATGTTTCATCCCAAACATTACGAAAGTGCAAGGATCGTCCCTGTGGGGAAACATTTGGTGACGATAATTGCACCAAAGGTTTCCTCAAATGTTTCCTCACAGGGATGATACTTGCAACAAAGGTTTCCCACAAGGATGATCCTTGCACTTTTGTGACGTTTGAGACGAAACATGCAATTTGACTAAACTTTTGGGACGATTTATGCAATTTACTCTTACTTATAGTTCAAACATCTTTACAAAACATTACTTATTTTCGTAACGTCTCCAAAAAATAAAAGCAATGAACCACTCGAGTATGCTTTTGAAGTTCAACTAAAAATCATAGTAAAAGGTTACTACTACATACTAATAGCCTACTACTTCAAGCTTGTAAAAAGCTCAAATGTCTCTTACAATTCACTTCAACATTGTCGATTATCAAAGAGAGCATGTATCAAAAAAATAATATAGGCATGTTATATCACACAAAAAAATAACACTAAGGTGTTTGTTTCGGCTTATATAGCCGGCTTACGGCTTATTTGGTTATGAGATTATGTTTTATAAGCTCACTTTTTGTGGCTTATTTTAAAACTTGTTGGCTTATATAAGCTTATTGGCATTGATAACCGATAATGTTTCATACATGGACGGGGCTACGTATGTGATAGGGTGGGCCAAGGCCAACCCAAAAGCTCCAGCAATAGTCGGTGATACCATATATTTTATGCACAATTGAACAACTTCATCTCTTTTGATGTATTTGGCCCACCCAACAAGGCAACAACTACTAATTAGTAAACTTATATTGAAGCTTAAAGAAAGTGTTATTTGATTTTAGTTAGATCAGAGTGTTACATATCATGGTTGTATAAAATTAGAACATGTCTCGTCAATTTTTTTCTTACTTATCATTGTTTCATATTATAGAATTCTTCTACTGAAATTAGGTTTATTATCCTACCTTATTTTAAGCATATAGATTTAAACCATCAACTTTATTTCACCGCCTTTGGTTTAGAGTTCTCCACTGAGAAAGAAAGTAAGGAGTTAGAACTCGGAGTTTCGACGCATTCAACGATCATAATAGAGTTATTATGATCTTTGTTATTTTCACTATAATAATCGTAAAGTGTCTTTGGAATTATCTAGCTGCAGTAAATTAAGTTATATTTTTTGTTAAGTGATACTAGTAATTTAATATTTGGTCTACCTGAAACCAAAATTCTGGCTTCGTCACTGGTTTCATAAGCTCATTTTTTGTGGATTATTATGAAACTTTTTGGCTTATATAAGCTTATTGACATAATAAACTTACGGACACATTATAGAACACAAATAAATACTAAGGTGTTTGTTTCGGCTTATATCTATTTTAGTTATGGGCTTATTATTCAAAATCTCATTTTTTTTATAAGCCAGTGAGCTTATAAAGTCGAGAATTTTCAAAGTAAGCCAAAAAAATGAGCTTATAAAACATAAGTGCATAACTAAATAAGCTGTAATCCCGAAATAAATAAAAATGTTAATCTTTTATTGTACTAGTTAATTACTACTTTTGTTTCCATTAAGTGTTTAGTTTGACATTTTCAAGTTTTTTTTTTTTAACTTTGACCTTAATTATCTTTTTTTTATGTTATATGATACTTGATGGAAAATATATGAATGAATTGAGTTTTGAATGTAATTCTCATTAGTATAATTTTCACCAACTACTATATAACACAAATAAAAATATTTACAGTCAAAGTTGATGAATAAAGACTTAAAAAGTCAAACTAGACACTTAATATGAAAGGTATACAGTATTTGGTTACACCTACCTGCGCCGGTGCAACGCGCGAGTATAACAGGGTATTTGTTTCAGCTTATATGCGGGCTTACGAGCTTATTTGATTTCGGCTTATATTTCATAAGCCCAGATTTTCTAGCTTATTTTAAGACTTTATTATCTTATATAAATTTATTGTATCATAATAAACTTATATAAAGTCTCGAAATAAACTAGAAAATTGAGGCTTATGAAATATAAGACGAAATCAAATAAGCTCGCAAGCCCGCATATAATAAACTAAAATAAATAAATAACAAAAAAGAAAAGGAGGAAACGAGTAGGAATATGCTCCAAGTATATAGTTTTAGTTGAATTTGTTTCTTGACCAGCAAAATAACGAGTTTTTTTATTTATTTACTACTACCCCCTCCTCCACTCCATACCAATTTCAGTTTCAATTTTATTTTCCTTTGATTGATTAATCACACTGTAAGTTTTTTTTTTGTGCTTATTAATAATAATAATAACTGCTTATTAATTAATAAATTAATTAAATTAGGTTTCCGTTATCTTTTACTGTTATGAAAATGTGATGATTTTTTGTTTGTTGATCTGTTTAGGGTTTTAAAAACCTTTAATTGTTACTAATTTTCACCTGGTATCCTTTTGTTGAATTTCGTGTATCGAGTCGTTGTTGAGCTGTTAGTTTGTTTTGTCGAATTTCGTGTAGCTTGTTAATTTGCAGCTGGTGATCGAGTGTTTTCATCTGTTTGGTTGGTTGTTACTGTTATCGTTGTTTTAGTTTCGTTTAACGCGTTTGGATAATGTTAGGTTTTTTGATATTTCTAGGGTTTTAAGTTAGGTTTGTTTGCAGCGGCATCCTTTTTAGTTAGCGGACCGTAAGGATAATGTGTTGCTTTTAAATGTTGTTTGTTGAATACTGTTATTGTTAAGATTAGGTTAGTTTCGTCTAGTGTTAATTTGGTGGCGAGTTGCTGTTGAGTTTTTTTTGGATAATGTGTTTGTTTTAGCCGTTTACTTCACTCTTTTTAACACCTTTTAGGGTTTTAAGTAGGTTAATAGTTTTAGATTATTCGGTAACGAGTCGTTGTTTTGTTGAATATCGTGTTGTGTAAATTCGGTTGCGGGTCGTTGTTGAGCTGTTTGGATTGTTTGTTTTAGACGTTTATTTCAGTCTGTTTTAACACCTTTAAGGATTTTAAATAGGTTAATAGCGTTAGGTTATTAATTTGCAGCTGGTGACTGAATGTTATTGGCCGTTACTGTTACCAGTTTTTAGTTTCGTGTATTGGGAGTTTTAAGAGCGACTCGTTGAACCGTTTGGATAATGTGCTCGTTTTAGGTGTTTATTCGTGCTGGTATGTGCTGCTGAGTGTTTTTGGTTGTTAGTTTGTTACTGGTATCGTTTTGTTGTTAGTTTTGTTTAGCATAAATTCGGTTGCGTTTGATGACCGTTTGTTAAACCTTTTCGTGATATTAGGTTTCCGCTATCTTCTTATCTACTGCTATCATTCTGTTAGATTCGATAAAACCGTTTAATTGATAAGTTGCAGCGGGCGATGACTGTTTAGTTTAGTGTTGATTGATTATTGTTGTTGGTTGTTAGTTTGCTGAATTTCGTATAGCATAAATTCGGTTGTGACTCGTGCTGTGTTTGTTGGACCATTTGGAGAATGTGCTTGCTTTCTTAGATGTTGTTTTACTGTGCTGCTATATATGAATGTTATATCATCAATTTGTGGTTAGTTATCGTGATATCAGTTTAACTTCGGTTCTGATTCGCTCCTTTGTTTTTGTTTCATCATTTGGATAATGTGTTATGTTTTGGAGGTTGTTTCTTCGTGTTTATATGTGTAGATTGTAAATGATCAATTTGTGGTTCGTTTTCGTGATATTGGTAATTTTCGTGTCTTCATCTGTTTTATGTGTTTAATTTGCATTTGCAGCTGGTTATAAGTGTCTACTTTTCGTTTGTTATTCGATATTTTTGGTGATTTTGGGTGGTTAGTATCTTGCTATCTCAATTGTTTATCGATATACTTTTGTTTGTAGGGTCTTTTTATTAGTTAGGGATTGATTGATGACTGTTTTGACCTGAGACACGCTTGTTTTCAGGGGTTAGTCTATTTTGACAATGGCTTCTAGAGCACTAGTGAGACGTAGGCGCCTTCTTTACGATCACTACAATGAATACAGTCGTTCAGTTCAAGGTCTGAGCCATGGGTTCTCTACTAAATCTTCAGACTCCTGTGAGTTGAGTCCTATTCCTCCAGATAATGCTTTAAAACAACTTGGAATCACAAAATACGCTGGTACATCTTTTAGGCAAGAGGAGTTTAAGAATTTTACTGTACCTGGAGTCATTAGGGCGCATAAATACCATACTATTGCGGGGCATACGTTGCCTTCGAACTTTCATTCAGTATTACATTCTGCACGATTTAGTTCGTTGGTATCACAAGCTGCAAGGTTTTCTTCTGTGGCATCTGCATCCAAACCGGATTTGGGTAAAGACGAGGATGATAACGAACAAGTTGCTAATAAGAGGAAAGAAGCGTCTCCCGAGGAGTGTGATCAAGCCGTTGAAGGGCTGACGAGTGCAAAGGCGAAAGCCAAAGCGAAACAGCTTAATGACTCTCAGAAGACCGCTAATCCCATTTTGAAAAGGGTCTGGGCAATGGTACTCGGGATCGGTCCAGCTTTACGAGCCGTGGCTTCTATGAGCAGGTGAAATATTCCTTCATAAGTTATTTTTAATCCGAAACCGGAACCAACGTTTAATCTTTTATTGTGTTATGTTTAATTTAGGCAAGATTGGGCTAAGAAACTCGTTCATTGGAAAACTGAATTCGTTGATACCCTGAAGCATTACTGGTTGGGTATCAAGCTTCTGGGCGTTGATGTGAAGATCAGTTCGAGATTGCTTGTTAAGCTTGCTGGTGGGAAGTCTCTTAGTAGGAGAGAGAGACAACAACTGACACGAACCACCGCTGATATCTTTCGCTTAGTCCCTGTTGCTGTTTTCATTATCGTTCCGTTCATGGAGTTTTTGCTGCCCGTTTTCTTGAAACTGTTCCCCAATATGTTACCATCTACCTTTCAGGACAAGATGAAAGAACAGGTGCTGGTTCAAACTATGTTTTAAACATTCAAATTTGTCGCATTATGTGAACTTCAACTTATATTTATGGTTACGTGTAGGAAAAACTGAAAAGGAGGCTAAATGCGAGAATAGAGTATGCAAAGTTTCTTCAGGATACAGTTAAAGAGATGGCGAAAGAGGTGCAAAGTAGGAGGAGTGGAGAACTCAAGAAAACAGCAGAAGATCTCGATGACTTTTTGGGCAAGGTAAGCTTGCTAATAATAGTTCAACGACCTACTTTTAGTTTACTTTCGAGATATCTAACGTTTACAAACTAATATATACAGGTCAGAACGGGTGGTATGGTTGCTAATGATGAAATTTTGGGATTTGCAAAGCTGTTTAACGATGAACTTACCCTAGATAATATCAGCAGGTCAGATTATATCATGTGCAGATGTATTGCTCGAGTATGATATTAGTTTTGGTACTAACTTATTAAAATCGTTTTGTGTTCCAAAATGTTTTTGCTTTTAGGCCTCGGTTAGTGAATATGTGCAAGTATATGGGAATCCAACCCTATGGAACAGACACTTATTTGCGGTACATGCTCCGCAAACGACTGCAATGGTATGTTTTTTTTAGGATACAAAACATTTAACTCATATTATTGTATTTCATTTGGGTTGTTATATTTACGACATATTTATTTCTTCATAGGATAAAGAATGATGATAAGATGATTCAGTCAGAGGGTGGTGTGGATGCACTTTCTGAAGATGAACTTCGTGAAGATTGCAGAGAGCGAGGCATGCTTGGATTACGTTCAGTGGAGGAAATGCGCCAGCAGGTTTCTAAGATCACTTATAAAATCTTATTTGGCAATGATAATGTGTCTTGTAAATCTTATTTATGTTTCTGATATGGTCAACCTTTTCCACAGCTCCGTGATTGGTTGGATTTATCTCTTAATCACTCTGTTCCATCTTCGCTCTTGATTCTTTCTAGGTAACTCCTCACTACACACACAACAACAATAATCAAAATGGTTAACAAATGATCTTTATGAATATGCTTGCGTTTGCAGAGCTTTCACTGTGTCTGGAAAGTTAAAACCGGAAGAAGTTGTAAGGGCCACATTGTCTTCATTGCCAGACGAAGTTGTGGACACTGTTGGAGTTACTAGTTTGCCGTCCGAGGATTCTGTATCAGAGAGGCAAAGAAAGTTGGAGTTCCTCGAAATGCAGGAGGAACTCATCAAGGTTTTAATCTCTTTCAACCATATATCTTTCTTGTATATCTTTTGTAAATTATGAAACAAACGACATTGCTACTTTGCTTAACGGTTGACCAACTCATCACAGGAGGAGGAAGAGAAAGAGGAAGAAGAACAAGCTAAGAAGAAGCAATCAGCTGAGAGCAACAAAGATGTGGCATTAGAAGAGATGATTCATACAACAGCTGCAGATGCGCAACAACAAGCAAGAGCAATAGCACTTGATAAACAAGAACAGCTTTGTAAAGTTAGTGAAGCTTTAGCTGTTTTAGCTTCTGCATCTGTAAGTAATAATTTGATTAGAGTTTCTTGGTCATGAATTTTTGCAAAATTTATATATGCAGGGTGGTTGCATATTTTATAATAAGGCACTTTACTAAAATTGTTATTCTTGCAGTCTGTGAGCAGGGAGCGTGAAGAATTTTTGAAGCTCGTCAACAAGGAGGTAAACGCGCTTCATGGCTCTATCTAAACTTGTACATAGATGTGAAAAGAATTAATAGTGCATTAATTTTTGGTTATAACGACAAGGATCTTTTTTTGGAACAAAGCGATTTAGGAGATCATATGCATTAAAACTTGACTTTCGGCGGTTTTTTACCCCGTTTGAGGTAAAACGCAAGCCAAAGAAACCTTTTGCAAGTTTGTGGGTAGAAATTGTGACTTCTGCGTCATAATGTTTCTCCATGTTGTGCATTTCATTGATAATAGTTCAAACAAAAGATGATAGTCCTTGAAATAGATACATCATACGGCGAACGCTTGGTTTATTGCTTCTCCAATCTTGTCAGATCATGATCGCTTTGCGTAGATAGCTAACCGCCATGACACTATACCAATTCATATTTTGCTCTTGGTTTTTGCAGATAAATTTGTACCATAGCATGATGGACAAAGAAGGCACGGATGGTGAACAAGATATCATGAAGGCATATAAAGCTGCCCATGAAGAAATTGATGATTCCACTGATGAGCATGTACCTGATGGGGCTTCTTCAGCACTTATAAACAGGGTAAGATGCTCAGCTGGTTCCCTTCTTCTCTTGCCTTTGTTCCCTCTAACGTTTTCGTGTTGTTCTAACTGATACATATATATATATATGCTGATTCAAACGTAGGTTGATGCTATGCTGCAAAAACTTGAGAAAGACATTGATGATGTAGATGCAAAGATTGGTGATAAGTGGCGAGTGCTTGACAGGTTAGTTTTTTTCTTTTCTTTTTTTCCAAAACTTTTATTGAAATATACAAAGTACCTTGTATAGCATGAGGCCCTTGAGATGGATAATCAGACTTGGATGCACTATAAAGTTGCTCAAATGATTCTTTGACTGATCCCTTGGTTTTAAGATGAGGCCAAACCCCAAAGATACCCACTCGAACTTGCGAAATCCATAACTAAAGGGAAAATGGGCAGGTTTAGTATCAGATAAAAACGGTTAATCCTTTATATGGGTCAAATTGATGAAAACTTAATTCTTCAACTCTCTGACTTCTAAAAATACGACGTACTAGATATGACTCCAAAAGTTAAAATATATTCTCGTTTTCAGAAATAAACCGATTTAGGAGGTTGTAACTTGTAAGCATTTGAGTACTGTTCTAGTAATGTTTGACCTATCTGATCCGTTTCATTTTTTAGTTACATGCTTAGATTTGCCCAATTTACCACTTGGTGATATTGTGATAAATCTAACACAAATGACCCATTTTTGGCACCTTTATGCGTACCTGACATTACTAAAACAACCTTTTGAGTAAAGAGCAAAAGTAGAAGTGTAGAACATACAACGTAAACAGTAACTACTGTCTGCAAAGTTATCAAAGGGTTCTACCACTCGGTCCAAACTAGTTGCAGTAGGCTAAAAAATGAAAAATTGAGATGAAGGGAATTAGGCAGGTTCCATTAAAGCTCCAAACATCACGTAATTTTGCTTACTGGTTTTAGTGACTTATAGATTGAATAGCTTCTTTTATTTCGAATGGTTGGGTAGCTTTTTTGTATTTGGATGTGTTAATATATGAATTTTACCTGTTGCAATATAACTGCAGAGATTATGATGGAAAAGTTACTTCCGAGGAACTTGCTTCTGCAACCGCTTACTTGAAAGATGCTATGGCAAAGGAAGGGATCATAGAGCTTATTAGCAAACTTTCCAAAGATAAGGGTTAGTAATCTATCCTTACAAATTTTTATTATACGGTTTACTTCATATTTGCATAAATACTAGAAATAACCATAACCCATTATTTCTGAAACTATAAAAAGGAAATAAAAAGTAGTATGGGTCGGTCTAACCTGACCCGTTACCCAGCCCCGCCCCATTATGCCACCTCTATTTTGTTGCATCTAAAGAAAGCCACTGCTACGTAATAGGACTAAATTATTGGTTGCTTACAGATGGGAAGATTCTTGTGGAGGACATAGTGAAGTTGGGTGGTCGGACAGAAGACGAGTGATTTTCAAGCAAAATCTGGAGGATGATGGTATTGTTCCGTTATTACTTGGAACCAACATACGCCATTTTTGAATTTTTGCATATTGTAGAGGGTTCAAACCTGACCATACGGTTATTCATTACACCTTCTAGGGGTTAAAGTTTTACTATGGCAATTTTTATTGGGTCGTACTTATAAAAAAAAAGTGACCAAATTTTGTCCTAGTACTGTAAAAAATAGTGCTAAGATATGAAACCTAAACGTATATGTACGCAGGAACCCCAAGCTTCTCTATTATGATACTGCGTGTTTGGCGGATAATAATCGTTTTACATTGATCCAGGCTGCCTGTAGCTGGACTGGATTATATTAAAATGTGACGACTTTTGTCTACTTATCCTTCCATCTCATTCAAGATTAAATTTCCCTCTTATACTTCAAACTCAAAATGGAAATTAAATTTCCACGCTCGAGAATTCGACTAAAAACTTGAAATGGCAATTTCATATCGACATAATTTACCATACTCGATAGTATATAGGATTGAGATACTTAATATGAACATAACCGGTAAAGTTCACAAACAAAACAGTATAAAATTCTTTTTGTTTTTGAGAGAACATTATTATCGGTCATGTGTAACACAAAGCAAAGAAAAGGGTGTTGATTATCACATGCAAAATTCAAGTAAAAAGAATCACATCCAATCATGCAGTGTCATTAATGTGATATAGACGGAGCATTATTATTGACTTATATAAATCACGCTAGGATACAAATTTGTAAGACACTGGACCCCTTTGCCAGTGAAGACAAGATATAATTCTTCATTTGTCACAAGTTAAAAATGATTTCACAGTCAGTGTTAAGATCTGAATGGCCGGTAGTCATTGAGTGGTCTCTATTATCCTTCAACATCAAGCCCACAACCACTGACTGACCATTTAAAAAATTAACTATTTATCACCTACAACCCTCTTTAACTTGTGCCCATATGGTATAAGTTAAAAAAATCTGACCATTTATCACCTACACTTCGTTTGCGGTGGTAATTCTTTGTATGAGAGCACACGGTACCTTGCAAGTTATAGCCCTATAAATTAGCTCTTGTGTCATAACACCTCGCGTAAAATTCATCAGCTATGTTATACGACATTATTTTTTGAAATAGTGTTTTATTAGATTAAGGTGTTAGCCAACGGATGTTCTATAACTTGAGTGATGAAGGGAGTGTGTTTTCGAGGTTAAGTTATAGGTTTTGAGTTAAATAAAAAAATTAGTGAGATGATAACACTTTATACTATAAAACAAGACAACTGAATGCAAATAGGTTAACTTGGAGATACAACTTGTTCATTCATTTAATACCCTCTCCGTTCCAAATTAATTGTTCACCGACAAAAAACATATACAGTTTAAGAAAATCATAATCATTACAACTTTTTTTTTCTTAATTTTTGCAGAATGATAGTTTTACATTTAACTAATTAATTACTACCTTCTTGAAAACTTGTAATAACAATTTAAATTAAGGGTAAGATGGTAATCTCGCTTAACTTTCTCTATCTATTTTTACCACTGGACAATTAATTTGAGACAACTCAAAAAGAAAGCGTGAACAATTAATATTGGACAGAGGTGTGTTTTGTGATACGGATTTGATTTTGGATACAAAATTAATTTTGTTTGTTATTTTTACGTTGCTTCGGCATGGGTGGCCGGGTTGGTGTTCAGCGCCAGTACCACTCCTTTGGATTCGTATCGTCCGGCGTGGAAAGGGTTGCACAATGTGTCTATCTCAACCTTTGTTTGTGCGCGGAATTTTTGTTTTTACGTTTTTGAACTGGCGATGTAGTCGCTTACGAATATATTTTAGAGAAGAAAAAGTGATATGACGCTGACGTGGGTGTAGGTATAATTATACTATATAATTAAAGCCCGAGATCGTTCCATGAGCATGACGTATGTACTTGGTGAATTTAACGTAACATGTCGATACCATGCATATAGGTGAGGTGGTGTTTTCATACATTAAAATTTCTAGCTACCCACTCAACACATAACAAAGTTCACTTCTTATAAGTAGCTGGTGGCTTTGTTTTGTTCCCATCATCATTTAAGGCATTAACCATACTACAATATGGATATGTTGGTATCAAATTTAGTACACTTATAAGTTATGGGAAATGATATGCACACTTCATTTTATGATTGAAACACTCAAACATATGCATTAAACTATTATACTGTGTATATACACTGCTTTAACCGGTTATACATAAAAGTGCACAAATCAAAACATGATGTGTGCAAATCACCTCTATGGGACTAACCAAAAAGTTGGAGTGTGTAGTGATTCGATCGACCTTTAGTCCTCTTTGAAATATCCTAAATCCTCAAATAACCAGATCTTTGTATGCTAAACTATTTTTTTCGACTTTTCTTGATCTCATTACATGAACGTGCGCTTTTAACTAAAATGATGGACTCAGTCGATTTCTTAATCTAACCTTAAGTAGATGAATCACTGAGGTGACCCAGTCGGTTAAAAGACTTGTGACTACTATCATTAAAGTGTGAGAGGTAGAACATCTCTTGAAATGACCATGACTAACTCCCAAAAGTTTAACCGGTTTAAGTATATCTTGCATTGAGCATAAACCTGTTCGAGTCTTGCTCGTGTTCACTTCAGTTGATGCTTCGCTGGTCAAGAAAGTTACCAAAGCTATTTTTTGTCGAGTGGACAACGAGTTTATCGCGGATAAATTAGTAGTCCAAAACATGAAAAACTATCTTTTAACACCAATGTAGTGGCGTTGACCTTATTCCTAGATTTACTTGCATGATATTGTTTTTTTACCATGCATGCATGATTTAATTTCATGCATATATATATATATATGAACCTTTTAAGTAACACCAATATATATTTCTCAAATGACTCAATTCATTTCCCACTTGATCCTCTTATTATTCCTACTACTATTCACTTCCCTTACCACCTCCCACCAACCATTCTTTCCGGTCACCGGACCACCACCACCGTCACAAACCACCACCACCACCACCTTACCTACTTTTCCGGCCAACATCTCCTCCTCCATGAACCTCCCATCACCACCACCACCACCAAAAACGCATGTATCAAGAAAACTTATATTCATATCTTTAACACTCTCACTTGTTTCTATACTATTTATAGCCATAATGGTTGCTACCCTTTTGTACCACCACCACCACCACCGTCGCAAACCACCACTAACCACCGACAACCGCCGTTTGTTTCCGACTAACCTCCCTACATCCGACAAACCACCACCACCACCAACTTTGTCACCAAACTTTTCCACTACAAGCTCTGAGTTTCTATGTTTAGGAACCCTAAACATGCAAACAACCAACGTGTCCTTGGAAGGTTTTCAGAGGATGGGCTCGCCGGAGTTACACCCATTGCCGCCATTGCCACGAAAAAATTACCGTGATCCTCAAGAGATGGAGGGTGATTTTTATACTGACCCTCGGAAAACTGAGGGTCAGAAAAAGGTGGTGACGGCCGTCACCATCGCCCCCGCCAGTGTTGGCGGGGGCGTTGAAGCCGAAGGTAAAAGGGTTGCATTGGGATAAAGTGAGAGGGAGTTCTGATTAGGGACGAAACTAGGGTGGGTCCGGTGGTCCCGAGACACTCATGAAGTTTTGCGATGCAGTGTAATTTTTGATAAAAAATTTGATTTTTTTTAAATGCACTCGATTCTTTCTGGTTTTGTATATTTTTTTTTCACATGTTGATTTGCATACCAAGTTATTTAATTGTATTTTGTGAAACATTAGTTTAAGGTCAACTTGTGTTAGATTGTGATTTGTGAAAGTATGTTTTTTATTTAAGTGAGGTATGTTTATGTGTTTGGTTTGGTGGTCATAACCACGGGACTGTTTGGTGATTGATTTGGTGAAGAGAAGGAACGTTGAGGTGACCGTGACGGGTACGGTGACCAATGAACGTGAATAAAGGTCGTGTGCGTACGTGTGTGATATATTGAAGGGTATTTGCGTTTCAATGAAGTATGTAAATTCTAATGAAGATGTTAACCATTACGAGAGTTCGGTGATGGGTGTGATGGTGTAAATGGATGCTCATGTCCCGCTCGAGCATACCACAAGTCCACCAACGCCCCACCAACTTGTTACTTCCGGTCTAACTATATGAGCAAACCATGGGGATGCTCATGCCTTTAAGCTCGATGCCCTCCTCAAGCTTATAGACATAAAAGGCACTGATGGCAAAACAAACACTTTTGCATTCTGTTGTACATGAAATCGCAAAAGTAAAAGGCCGTGCTTCAAGTGTTAATCAACAATCTGAACTACATGACGACGTCGAATCCAGAAAACGTGGTCTTGAAGTAGTTTCAAGCCTCAGTAGCGAACTCTCGAGTTTGAAAAAGGCTGCAGCTATATTGACTATGATATCCTTTCAAAGGAAGTACGAAAGCTAGCCATGGGCTTAACCAAGATTCGTGAAGTGGAATGATAGATTTTTGGACTCCATGACTGCGTTTTGAGGGTACAAAAATCGTTTTATACTAATAACTAACGTCGTTTTTGGTAAAAGTAGTTTAGCGGTCGAACTCCAGAAAGAAGACATGCATATTAACTTCTCCGCTTCTGGTGGTAGGCAGCGAGCCAAAGCCAGTAGTGTTTTCCGGCAATCTGGCCGTTATCACCACAAGAACTAAAACATCTACTAGAATATTTCTATGACTAAAGAAGTGTACAAGTAGCCGATTTATAGATATAAATACATGAACTTAGCATCATATGATCTTGGCCAGAAAGGTAATACCGGTCCAAAATTGTCTACCCAAAAAGTTACACACTGCTTGAAACCGCTCTGGCTATACTCGATCAACCCGTTTTCAGTCTTCACTATCAAAAAGAGCTAAAGCCTCGTCGTCCATTATTGAAACTAGGAAACACAGACGGGGGAAGACTTTGACTCCCGACTGTAGTTCTCTCATTAATCTTTCCAACTTCCTTACACACCCGATCAAGAACCAACAAGAAGTCCCGAACCACCATGAACATCCACAACGGTTGGTTTTCTTCTTCCGTAGTCAGACTCCCGTGAAAGTATTCAGTAATATCTTTCACCATTAATAACGTCACTCGTTCTTCATCTTTGATGTTAACTATATCCGCCTCCGCTTTCCTTAAAAACATGGTCATAGAGTCCAAAAAGCTATCATTCGAACAACTTTGTTCATTTAAAGCCACCACTTCACGTATCTTGGTTAAGCCCATGGCTAGCTTTCCGACTTCCTTTGAAAGGATATCATAGTCAATAGCCGCAGCCTTTTTCACACTCGAGAGTTCAGCACTGAGGCTTGAAACCACTTCAAGACCGCGTTTTCTGGATTCAACCTCGTTATATAGTTCAGGTTGTTGATTAAAACCTGAAAGACGACTTTCTGCTTTTGTAATTTCATGTACAACAAAATGCAAAAGTGTTGTTTTTCCATCTGTGCCTTTTATGTCTATAAGCTTGAGGAGGGTATCGAGCTTAAAGGCTTGAGCATCCCCACGGTTTGTTCCTATGTTCATTCGGTTCCCTGCCATGAGCACCGCTTCTAGCAGCCTTATAAACATCCTGCTGTTCTTAAGCTGTCGACAAGCCGACTGTGATTTCAAGAAACACACGAAAAATGTCAACACATGGCGGATTGTTTTAACGGGTCAGAACATGTTAAAAACTATACCTTGATTGTTTCGAAAGACGCTTTTAGGTACTCGACCTCAGTATCAAAATTCGATATGTAAAGCATAGCATCCACTCTCTTGAACGCAAAGGGTATATCAATAACTGCTTTCAGAAACTTTTCAGCCGGATCAAGCTCAACGAGCGATGTGTCATTCAACTCCTTCAGTCGAATCTCTTCGTCCACAGTAGGAGTCATCTTTAGTAAACTTCCAAGTAGCTCCGACCCTAACGTATCAACATTACCTGAAATTTCACATTCGATGTCAATAAAGTATAGTTAACATCACGTGTAAGTAACACTGGTTTGATGGTACGTACCTTGAAGAATAGATTCACAAACTTCATCAATGGTCAAGTTAAATGCTCTTAAAAGTATGGCTATGTTTCTCGATTTGTGTGGGTCAAGGACTCTCATCTTTTGGTTCATATTTGCGGCCACAGGTTGATTGGTTCTATGGTTTGGTGCCGGTTTTGATGAGTTCGCCATGAACAATGTCTCCATCATTTCTTCGTTCACCCTACATGCATGTATTCCTCAATTAGACGTACAAATTTGAGGGGAGTAATGAAAAAAGGGTTAATTACATGTTTGGGCTCATTTAATTATCGAGCTTGAGCCCGGGTTGTATATATAAAGATCGATTAGGCTAACGAGCCTAAACGAGCCCTAGAAATATTAACGTATATGTGTTGTCTGTAAATATAACTATATGTTGAATGAAATAAACGAGCTCGAGCCTAGTGTAATCAATGAGGTGAGTTTCATTTGAGCTTTACATCGTTCAACACGTCATATAAATCAGTAGAGCCCGAGACGAGCCCAAGCTTGTGAAAAATTTCACAAGCCGGGCTCGAGCTCTAAGTATGAAGGTCAAAACGAGCTCGAGCTTTATATATATAAACGAGCTAAACTCGAGCTCTGACAGGCTCGGCTTGTTTACACCCCTAGCCCGAGTTCGACAAGTGGCATGTCTTATTATTAGAAAGATAAGTAAAACTGTAGACTAGCTATAGGGTATGATGACATTATTACTTTTTACATAATTCAAAGCTCTTTACAAACTGGAAATATGTTACAGTAGCATATCTATACAAATCTGACAAGAATCTATTACTTTTAACTGTTTGCGTGCTGCAAAAATATTTCACATAATTGACCATTTGACATGAATAATGAAAAAATCAATAATTGAGTGACATTATACTAAAGTCCCGTGATGACCTATGTACTTGTATTAAACCTATTTTTTTTTTAACATCAGCTTTATTAAACGACTAGCAAGGAGCTAGAATTAGACAATTACAAGATACGGGTTTTTGAGCCAAGCGATCCATTTGAACGAGGCTTTACATCTAAACTTACACCAATAATAAAAATTAGAAACAATATTATCAAAAAACATCGCCTGTGAAGGAGTATCCTTCTCGAAAAGAATCTTGTTACAAATTACATTACAACATGGATATTTCATATTTGGATTAGCTTATTAAAAGTTACTGTATGTCTCTAAAAATAGCTTACGAGCTTATATATAATATAGCTTACGATCATAAATGAGCCGAGCTCGAGCTTTACAAATAAGTCAAGCTCGAGCTTCTGCAATGCTTAATAAGCTAAGCTCGGGCTCGGCTAAACTCGCTTACATCCATGATACATAACAATATATTTGCAAAAGTGAAAGAAGTTATTTTACGATCATAAATGAACGGAGCTCGAGCTTTACAAATAAGGCTCGAGTCAAGCTTGAGCTTCTCCGATGCTAAAAGAGCCAAGCTCGGGCTCAACAATATAGAGTTTTCAACAAGTAAGGCTTAACGAACACAACAAGTTTTCACCAACTTAAACTCTAAAGGGGACACTTAGGTGTTTGTTTCGGCTTATACAACGGGCTTATGGATTATGTAGTTTTCGGCATATGTTTCATAAGCTCACTTTTGGCGGCTTATTAACTTTTCGGCTTATAATCATGTCATGATAAAAGCTTATACAACCAAAAACTCTTAAAAGAAGCCACAAAAAATGAGCTTATGAAACATAAGCCAAAAACCACATGAGCCATAAGCCCGCTATATAAGCCGAAACTTAACAAACACAAACAGTTAACTTATTTAGCTTAACTCACCGAAAACTCGAACTAAACTTGAACTTATCCCACACCATAGCTTTATCAGACCCCCCTTTCACTTTATCCCAATACAACCCTTTCATCTTCACCCCACCACCACCACCACTACCACCAGCCACCGCCGCCGCCGGCGGCGGAGGTGGCGGCGCCGCCACCACCACCTTTTCACCCTCCTCCACATACCCATGAACTTTTCTCACCAAAGGCGGCAAAGGGTGCAGCTCAGGTGACCCCATGATGTCATTTGTGACGTTTGCATGGTTGTGCATGGGGCTAAAAAGGGTCCCAAGGTAAAGAAACTCAGTGCTAGGGTTAGAAGAATTTGGCGGGAGAGAAGGTGGTTTGTCGGAGTTTTGGTGGTTGGGTGGTAAGAGGTGGTGGTTGTCTTGTGGTTTATGGTGGTGGCTACGGTGGTACAAAAAGGTGGCCACCATTGATGATATGAGAACTATGGATAAAAGTGAGAGTGTTAGTGATAGAAATATGAGTTTCTTGGAGCCATTATGTGGTTTTGAAGGTGTTTGATGGGATGATGGTATGGTGATGGAGGTAAAGTTGGCCGGAAAAGTGGGTATGGTGGTGGTAGTGGTGGTTGGTGGGGTGGTGAAGAGTGGGAAGAAGTGGTGGTCATGGGTATTATGGTGGTGAGTAGGGGTGGTTGGTGTTGTTATGGATGAGAATGGTTGTTTTGGTAGTGGTGGTGGTTTTGGTGAAGGTGAGGGTGGTTGTGTGGTGGTTTGTGGTGGTGGTGGTGGTGGTGGGTCGGTGACCGGAAAGAAGGGTTGGTGGAGGATCCGGCGAGAGGTGGTGTGGGGAGTGAATAGTGATGGTAATAGTATGAGAATAATGGAGATAATCATTGGAGTCATTTAAAAATATAAAAAAATGTATGAGTTTATTTTTTTGATGTAAAAAATGAAAAGAGTGTTTTAGTAGGGAGATAGGAGACATAAAAACAAATATATTGGTGTCTCCAAAAGTTGATAGGTAGAGAATTTCATAATGCTCGTATAATTATCGTCATTTCAGCTTTCTCTACAATCAACTTCACTACCTAGTCTAATATGATAGACAATTTTATCGTCAAAACATATCGCAGTTGAACACAAATATAACTCACATAAATCATTTAATAAAAACATACACACAACTCGATTAAGGACGACTAAATTTTGCCTTTTGCCATTTAAGACGCGTGTTTAAAAGGATCCCTAATAACGGAAGACGCGTGCTTTTCTTGCCACTTAGACGAAGACAACTTCGTTTTATTATATAACAAAAAAAAATATTTAAAGTAAAAGTTGAACTAACTTAACTATAAAAAGTTAAACAATTATTTTAAAACGAATGGAGTATTATGAAACATACGAGTTTAGTAAGCTAACCTCATTTGTAATGTTCATAGCATGGCATGACAACATATCCTTGTTGTAGTATGGTTTGTATATTTATTTATCTTTTTAAAGTTATTTGAGTTTCTTACTTGATATTGCAAGCTGACTAGTTTTAAGATGATTATATTTTTAGATAGCTTAAAGTCGTTGCACGTGTATTTTTATGGCCATAAAAAGATTAGTTTTTTCCTTGTTGAATTTCTTAACTTTACCTTAAAAGACTGATATTTTTACCGTTAGTCATCACTTTAAAAAGCATGTATGGTTTGTATTTATTAAATGAAGATGTGAAATAACAAAGCCACTAGGTGCACAAATTGGAATTTTGTAATTTTGTTGAGTTGGAGGTAGCTCAAATTTTAAATGTAGGAAAACACCATCTCACCTGTATGTTCTCTTTAATTATTAGAAAGAAAACACGCATGTAGAATTGAGACTTAGTAGTATTACAAATTGAAGGGAATGAATGGAAATTTTTAATACGAGTACTTGATAAGACCAACCGTAATGGTCGGTCGACCCACGTAAAAACACGTTCTTTGTTTTTACACACCTCTCAACGCGTCCGGCATGGTTTTTTGCAAGGACTCGGTCGAAAGTAAAACCGAGTCGTGTGACTGGTTTTGTGTGTCGGTTGTTTTTATTAAATGATTTTTGTGTTTATGTGAGATATATTTTTAGCAGTGACCGCAATCTTTTTATTACATAAATAAAGTTGTAGAGAGTAATGACCGCGATCAATATTACCCTCGGTAAAAATAAAAAAGAATAGAAATTTGTAAAAGGAAACATGAGACATCAACAGTGAATAGTCAGCATACATGGGGATATTCATATCTTTGTCCTATTTTACAAATAATGTTCCTTTGTCTTTTAAAAGCAATATAGTACAATAATTTTTTTTGTCCAGAAGGTAACAACATGTTATATCAAAATAAAAAATTTATTTTGGAAAAGAGAATGCATAGCAAAAATATGACAAATTTTGATCGATTTAGTATACATTTTGCTCGACGACCCCTTTTTTTTTTTTAACGGCGATTTATTAAAACACTAGCAAGGAGCTAGATCAAACAAGAACAATATACGAGTTCTTAAGCCAATCGTCCCGCTTGAACGACGCTTTACATCTGAATTTACACCAATAAAAAGAACTAGAAACTAAATTATCAAATATCAGCGCCTTTTCAGGGATCTTCTTATCAAACAGAAGCTTGTTGCGAAAGTTCCACATATACCACCACAAACCATAGTATACACCCTCAAGAACGCCTTTGAGTTTGGATTGAATCCGAATAGAAACCAACCAAACTCGCCATTCCTCGTAAGAATTCACATCCGAATAGTCGATATTCCACCAAGAAGATATCTTACGCATAATCTGTCTCACTACAACGCATTGAAAGAAAATATGGTTTGTCGATTCCACACCGGCATTACAAATGGGACAAACAATCGAATCAATATCCATTCCACGACGAGAGATATTAAAACGCGTTGGGAGCGCGTTAGATTTGACTTTCCAAGCTATGATATTCACCTTGATTGGCACGGATTTAACCCACCTAGTCGGCAAACTAACATCCTGAAACCGATTCCCATCAATCTCCTTTCGAATTGAAGCCACTAAAAAGACCCCATCACTTTCTAACGTCCAAACGTAACGATCTTCGCAAGGCACGAGAGTAGTTATCCGAGAAATCTCAGCCAAAGAGTTAAGTTGCATCTCTTCAATTCCACTTCTCGCTTTTCTTCGAAATGAGTTATCTAAACTTGACGCATTCAATTTCGAACTAACAGTAGCATTCTTATTCAACTCAAGAGCGAACATACGTAGGAACAACTCTTTGATGACACCGCCTTCATACCAATTGTCGACCCAGAACCGCGTGTTCTCCCCATTCCCCAGCTTCAATCGGATGTAATCTGCAACATTAATACCCCGACCTTGTAACACCCAGAACCGCGTGTTTTCACAATATTACTCATCTATTTTTGAAAGTTTATCATTAGTTTTTCTAATACATTATAATACATAACACATACCTCAAATGTCAATTATCAGATTAAATTGATCATGGAGATCCTACATTTGAGTGCCCAGCTTGTGGCGCACTGTTAGAGTATGCCGAGAGAATTCGAGGAGCAACCAATACAAAATCCGACTCCTACTCACCTTGTTGTGGTAGAGTTAAGGTTAAGTTGAGCAATGAAGTACTGGAACCACCTCTATTGTTGAAAAAGCTTATTAAAAAAACACTTACATAAACACAAAAAATTACAAAACATTACCACTATGCTTAAAACAATCTTTGTATAATATACAATTTTAAAAAACTAATATTTAGCAAAATAAAAAAATGGAAACAATAATTACAAGTCATGTTCGCCCATCAGGCGGGCGTAATTTTTAAAATATTTCAATTATCTATTCTATAAGTTGAACTTATATACATTTTAAATCTATTTAACAATCCTAAAATAATTTCTTAAAGCTAACCCGTCCATCGGACAAGGTATAAACAATATTTAGCAATACATTTTATTCGCAAATTGAATAATACACTCTTACAAGTTACATATGAGTTAACAAATAAATGCTAAATTATGATAAACAATTGATACACAAGAAACTTGTATTACTAAAAATCGCAAATCAATTGCTTGTACACTAACCAAAACCTCCAACAACTCATACACAAACCAACAACTCGTACACGGACCAACAACTAATTAAATAATGTGACATTTGTCCAATTTTTATTGCTTTTCACTTTAACAACTTTAAGCACCTACACCATTTTAACTATTCGTTTTTTATATTTATTTGGTAAATTCGGTTTTTAAATGAAATTCTTGACTGTTTTAAAAAACAATGCCCATGGCAAGATTCGAACTTGGGTCTGTTGATTCACAAACAAACACCTCAACCAATGGAGCAACCCAAAAGTTGTGATAAAGAATTAAAAAACAAATATGTTATGTTTAAAAAAATAATTACCAAAAAAAATATTCTTAATCTTGG